>JAREIS010001527.1:0-23955 GCA_030060385.1 Muscicapa striata striata
CCCCAGCACCGCCCCTGAATCAGCGCCGGTCCCGCCTGGTCCCGCCCAGGGGCGCGGGGCGTGTCTGTAAATAGAGGTCCGCGCTGGCAGAGAAAGACGGAGCGGCCGTGGCGCAGCGCCGGCAGTGCTGCCGCCTTGTGCCCACAGCGGTACTGCACGTCTGCCCTTCACAAGATGGCGGAAGCGCCTGCTGTGTGGGACAGCGGCCACGCTCCAGATGGCGTCTTTGGCGCAGCAGGACCCCGACAGAGAGGCGTACATCGCCGCTGCCTGTCGGCCCCTGCGCAGGCAGCCCTCTAGACAGACTCGGGGGTCCTTGCTTTTTCCCGCCCTTTTCCGCCGCCATATGTAGAAGGTCAGGCGAGTGACGATCGAGCCGCCATCTTGAGAGTGGCATGTCATCACTTCCTCCCTCCCCCGCCGCCATATTTAAAAGGTCAGGAGCGTGGCGGCCGGGCGCCATCTTGAGAGGGGCTTGTCACATCTTCCCTTCCCTGCCGCTATCTTTAGTATTGGCAGAGGCCACTTTTGGCCTGGCTGCCGTCTTTGGCACCCGCCGCCTCGGGGTGCCTGCAGTCCCCAGCTGAGCCCGCGAGGCAGCCATGTGCTGGGGCGTAGCCGGGGCTGGGGCGCGGGGCAGCGGCGGGGCTGGGGGAGGGCCCCAGGGTGACTTACGGGGAGAGGGAAGGGTCAGCGCTGGGCTAAACCCTCAAAAAAACCCCCAAAAAGCTCAAAATACTCTTAATATTAAAAAAAAAAAAAAAAACCAAAACCTTTTAAAAATCCCTTTGAAATAGCCTAAAACAACCTTTAAAACCATCAAAAAAATAAAAAAGTCGATCAATTGATCGGCAGGCATCGGCAATCAAGCCCAGCTCCGGGGTACCTGCAGTACCGCGCTGTGCCCACAAGGCGGCAGCACTGCCGGGGCGCCGCCTCGGGGCTGCCTGCAGTACCGCGCTGTGCCCACAAGGTGGCGATGTGCGGGCGGCGTTAGGGGCGGGGCGGAGCCGGGGCTGGGGCGCTGGTCAGGGGCGGGGCTGGGGCGGGGCCCAGGGTGACTGACGGGGACAGGGCGGGGTCAGGGCTGGGGTTGGGCTTCCCATGGCCGGACCCCAGCAGCAGCCCCGCGCCCCGAGGCCGTGGCAAACAGGCCCGGGCAGGGGCAGCGCTGGGGCGGCCTCAGGGTCACCTCGGGAGGCGCTTGGGCACAGGAAGTGCCGTGATGGGCAGGGGGACACCCCCGGGGTGGGGGGCGCCGGCGCCGTGTTGGGGGACCGGGGGTGGGGTCGGGACGGGCCAGGCTTGAGTGAGAAGTGGATCTTTGGGTGAGTGACAGGCGGGTGGTGCACCAAAACATTGGCTAAATAGCCAATTTTCTAAGCATGTCATTACCCAGCTAACTAATTAGGTGTGGCATGAGTTAACTGTTTACTTTCATTACAACCCCAGATGGGAGTCGGCATGTAATGCTCAATCAAGCTAATTATTACCTACTCTCAGCTGGAGTACTAATCAGGGGTCCTAGATGGTATCTATAAAAAAGAAGAAAAAAAAATTACATCTGTTGCAGCATTAGAAAATCTCAGGCTCCATCAGAGCACATTTTTTTATTTAAATAATAAAGTCAGGGTCTCTGGTGGGGTGTTTTGCTTTTTTTCTTGAAGGCAGCCTGAAAATTTCTATTGCCTTTTTTGTTTTACAGCTAGAAAGGAAAACAAAGTTAGAAAGACAGCTAGAGTGAAAAAGAACTAGAAACAGAAAAGAAGTGAGAGAGAGAGTGAGAGACAAAAGAAACTGAGTTAAAGTCGGAGGGATGTAAAGAGAAATTAAAAAAAAAAATTAAAGCTAGAGCAAATATGAAATAGAGTGAAAGAGCAAAACAGAGTTAGGGAAATTATAAAATACAAAGATAAAGAAACAGATTTTCAGGGAAACAGTGGTACAGGGAAATACAACAGTCATAGAGTTAGAGAACCAGATAGACAGAAACAGTGAGAAACAGAAACACAGAGACAGAGTTAGAGAGACAGACAGAAATACAGTCAGAAATAGAAAAGCACAGTCAGAAATAGGCTGGAAGGTCAAGTGAGAAGCAAAGCAAGAAATGCAGTGAAAAAAATGACTAAATCACACCAAAGAAAGACAGGAGGCAAGGGGAGGGAGTGGGGCATCTTGATTAGGGGTGATTTACCTTTATTGAACGATTTTTCTTTTTTTATTTACACTTGAGCATAACAAGGTGTACCAAGGAAGTGTGGATAATCCATGTGCCCTGGGGTGGAGGCCGCGCCCCCTGGGGCCGGATGGCCACGCCCCCTGGTGGATTGGCCACGCCCCGACTGTAGAGGCCACACCCCTTTGCTGGGTTGGCTCCAACCCCACGGTGGAGGCCACGCCCCCCAGCTGGGCTGGCAGCACGACAGAGGCTCACCAAGGGAGGGGACAGCCAGGGAGGAGCACTGGGCGGCACTCAGCCTGGGCAGGGCTCCTTGACCACAAGAGTATTGACAGGTAGAAGCAATTCCCTCCTTCGCATCTCAGCTTTATTTAACCTCAGAGAGGCCCCAGTGCTCCCCAGTATAAACCAGTATAACACACCAATCCAGGTCACCCATCCAGGCTGTGACCAGGGCTGACCCTGCTTAGCTTCAGAACCCAGCCCGGCACCCAGTGTGGGCCCAGCGCCTCCCAGGATGGACCAATATAAACCAGTACGAACCGGTATGGACCAGTATAAACCAGAATGGGCCCAGCACAGCCTCAGCGAGGCCCCAGTGCTCCCCAGTATAAACCAGTATAACTGGATTAAAATAAATCCCCAAAAAAATCCCCCAAAAATCCCTAAAAATTCCCAAGAAAACCCCAGAAAACTCCCCAAAATTCCCAAGATATTCACAAAAAATTGCCAAGAAATTCCCAAAAAAATCCCAAGAAAAGCCAAAAATACTCCCAAAAAAATCACCCAAAAATTCCCCCCAAAATTCCCAAAAATTCCCAAGAAATTCACAAATATTTTCTAATAAATTCCCAAGAAATCCCCAAGAAAAACCCAGAAAATTCCCAACAAATTCCCCCAAAAAATTCCCCTCCAAAATGCTCAGAAATCCCCAAAAATTCCCAAAAAATCAAAAATGAATCCCCCGAAAAACCAAAAAAAACCCCAAAAAACAAAACCAAAAAACCCTTTAAAAAAATCCCAACCCCCCCAAAAAAACCTAATAAAACTCTTTAAATATCCCAAAAAAGTCAAAAAACCCTTAAAAAACCCCCAAAAATCCCTTAAAAACCCTGCTAAACCCTAAAAATACCTCAAAATACCCCTAAAAAAACCCCAAGAAACCCTAAAAAAACTCTAAAAAAGTCCCTAAAAGACCTCCTAAAAAAACCAAAATAACCCGCTAAAATATCCCGCAAAAACTCCTTAAAAGAAACCGTAAGAAAACCCCAAAACGCCCCCAAAAAACCCTTAAAAACACTAAAAAAAACCTTAAAAACCCTAAAAAAACTTTTAAAAATGCTTTAAAAAACCTAAAATCTCCAAAAAAACCAAACAAACAAACAAAAAAAGAAACTAAAACCCTAAAAACGCCTTTTAAAAATCCCCAAAAGTCCCAAAAATACTTTAAAACAAAAGCCCCTTGAGAATCCTAAAAACTGTCAAAACCCTAAACATACCAAAGAAGTAAAAAACCAAAAACCCCTAAAACCAAAACATTCTAAAACCCTAAAACACTTAAAAAACCAAGAACCAAAAACGAAACCTAAACCCCTAAAACAACCTTTAAAATACCCAAATTCCTTTAAACTGTATGCCTAAAACCCAGAAAACTCTGAAGACCCAAAACTAAAAACCCTAAAACCTACAAAGCGAAAAAACCACAAAAAAATCCAAAATCTAAAATCTAGAAAAACTAAAACCTAAAAACTTTAAAACGTGAACCAATAACGCAAATTGGGAGATTTCTGGGATTTTCTGGGAATTTTAGGGATTTTGGAGATTTTGGGATTTTGCGATTTCTTGGGATTTTTGGGAATTTTTCAGAATTTTTTGGAGATTTTTAGGGAATTTTGGATTTTTTTGATTTGGGGAATTTTTTTGGGATTTGGGAGGATTTTTTGGGAATATTTTTTTGGGGGATATATGGGTATTTTTTTGGGATATTTAAGAATTTTTAGATTTTTTGGAAATTTTGGGGATTTTTTTTTAATTTTGGGATTTTTGGTATTTTGGGATTTTTAAAGAATTTTTGCAGATTTTTTGGGATTTTTTTTTATTTTTTTGGGATATTTTGGGGAATTTTGAATTTTGGGGGATTTTCTGGGAATTTTGGGGATTTTTTGCGAGGATTTTTAGATTTTGGGGGATTTTGGGATATTTTGGGATTTTTTTTTTTATTTTTGGGATTTTGGGGAATTTTTGGGATTTTCTTGGATTTTTTTTTTTTTGGGATTTTCTGGGGAATATTTTTATTTTGGGAATTTTGGGATTTTCTGGGATTTTTTGATATTTTGGGAATTTTTGGGGGATTTTCTGGGAATTACTGGGAATTTTTCGGGGATTTTTGGATTTTTTGGGGATTTTGGGATTTTATTTGGGATTTTCTTTTGATTTTGAGATTTTTCTGGGGGAAATTTTAAGGGGGTTTCTGGATTTTTTTTTTTTTTTTGGGTTGGGGGATTATTGGGAAATTATTTTTGGATTTTTTAATATTTTGGGGATGTTTTGGGGATTTTTGGGAATTTTTGGATTTTGGGGGATTTTTGGGAATTTTTGGGAATTTTTTTATTTTTGGGGGATATTTTGGGGATTTTTTGAGGATTGTTTTGGATTTTGGGGGTTTTCAGGGTGTTTTGGGATTTTTTTTTTTTATTTTAGGACATTTTTGGGAGGATTTTGGGGATTTTTAGGGGGATTTTTAGAGGAGTTTGAAGGAATTTTTTTAGGAAATTTTGGGGATTTTGGGGGGGATTTTAGGAGCATTTTTAAGGAATTTTCTTGGTTTTTTGGGGAGGTTTCAGCGTCCCTAAATCCTGCCTGGGAGGGGAGCCCCCAACGCCGGGGGCCGTAAAAAAAAATGGGGGATTTTGGGGGATTTTTTTGGGAAGTAGGGGCTTTTTGGGGATTTTTTGGGGGTTTCTTGGGATTTTTCAGGGATTTTTAAGAGTTTTTAGGGATTCTTTTTATTTTTGGGTTTTTTTGGAAAATTTTGGGAATTTTTGAGGATTTTTGGGGGATTTTTTTGCATTTTTTTGAGAATTTTAATTTTTTTAAATTTTTTTTTTTGTTTTTGGAGGGTTTTAGGGGATGGGGTTTTTTTGGAAGGGTTTTTTTGTTTTTTTCATTTTGGAGGGATTTTTAGGATTTTTGGGAATTTTTGGGGATTTGGGGGATTTTTGGGGGTTTTTGGAATTTTGGGGGATTTTTTTTTCTTTTTGAGGATTCTTTGGGGATTTTGGGATTTTTTTTTAATTTTTGCGATTTTTGGGAATTTTTATTATTTTTGGGGGATTTATTGGGAATTTTGGGAATTTCTTTTGGAATTTGGGGGATTTTTTTGTGATTTTTGGGAGTATTTTGGAGTTTTCTTGGATATTTGTTGGGATTTTTTTTGGGACTCTTTGGGTAATTTTTTTGGGTATTTTTGAGGTTTTCTTGGGCGTTTTTTGGGTTTTTATTCGGAGAATTTTTTTAGATATTTTGGTGAAATTTTGGGGATGGGGGGGGATGGTTTTGAGGTTTTGGGTTATTTTCGATCTCCCCATGGCATCCTCCCCATCTCTTCTCCCCCTGCTCATCCTGGGGTCTCCGGCCAGTTTTTGGGGGGTCCCGATTTTTGGGGAGTCCCCAAAGGGGGCGGGGCCTGTCCCGGGGGCTGCGACTGTGACCAGGACAGCGCCTGGTGCCAGGGGGGTGCGGGGGCGTCCCCCGGGGGCTCCCCCCGCGCTTGGCCACGCTGTGAGTGCCACCAAATCCCAGCTTTTCCCCCAAAATTTCCATCTCCTCGCCCCAAAAATTCCCCTTTTCCTTCATCCAGGATTCCCATTTTCCCCCTCCAAATTCCTTTTTTTTTTTTCCCCAGATTCCCATTTTCTGTTTTTCCCAAATTCCCATTTTTCCTTTTTTTTCCCAAATTCCCATTTCATTATTTTTCCCAAAATTCCCATTTTCTTCCCAAAATTCCCGGTTTTTTCCATTTTTTCTTCCCAAATACAAAGAAATACAGTGAAAAAAAATTACTAAATCACACCAAAAAAAGACAGGAGACAAGGGGAGGGAGTGGGGGATCTTTATTAGGGGTGATTTGCCTTTATTGAGTGATTTTTTTTATTTACACTTCAGCATAACAAGGTGCACAAAGGCAAGCATAGATACAATTTTATTAATTGAAAACACCCAGCAGATCCCAGTTAATTCAAAACCTCTCTTTACTTTTATTCTAAGAGCATTGGCAGAAAAAAAAAAAAACCCCAGAATAAAAACTTTCTCTCAGTAATAGTAGACTGTTGTCCATAATTCCAGCCAACTGCAACACACCCTTTCTTCTTCCCTTGGTTTGACAGCCTCATTTAAACCACAGAATATCAGTACATTTCTTTTCTATACCAGACAATATCCCAAGACCCTCATAACCCTCACACTCAAGTAATTCCTATTCTAAGTGGAAAGCAGATGAACTATCTGTGCACGTTATAAAAGAAAAAGGAATAAGAGAAAGTAGCGAGTGACATTCGCAGGGGAGCCCCCTAAGCCAGGATGGGCCCTGTGCCTCAGACTGAATCCATCTGCACCTGAAAGGGCGGTAGGACAAAAGTCAAAGCCCTGCAGGAGAACTTAACACCTCCAGACATCTTGGCTCAATCTGCAGCTATCATATGAGTGCAACTGCACCCCACAATATAAATTACAGGTCCCTAGGACTGGTCCTATCACATCCACGCCCAGAATATGCACCAGGGCACAGCAGCTGCGGGACAAATATGTGCAGGCACCCGTGACAAAGGACATGACAAACGAGGGGATGACATGGGAGGAGAAAATTCTCAGACTGAAGACGCCTCATCATCTGGGCAATTCCTGCCAGCACTGGACTGCTGTCTCTAGGGAGCTACAATAAAGAAAACCAAACATCAGAGCATGCTCTGAGCAGCACATGGGCCAGGATCAGATCATTCCACTGCTCACCATCTCCCAAGACGCTCCTCCTCCCAAATTCCCAACTCACTGCAACAGCTCAGGTAATGCTGAAGGCTACCCTGAAGGCCCCTCCAAATAGGAAAAGGCAAAGGCTTCATCACAGAGTCCTGTAATTCTTCTGGAGTGGTCAGATGAGCTTTGATCCAGGTCTCTTGGCAGGTCAGTGAGGACATCACAGCTTAATACAAGAGCACTTCCTACAACACAAAAACAGCAAGGAATACTTAAAGTCACACCAGAAATTGACACCTGAGCAAAAACAACTGCACCTGTACACAGCTCACTCCTCACCTTGCCCACTTCAACTTGACTGCAGATATCCACATTTAATTCCTAAGAAAAAAGACAAAGTGCTGTAACACACTCAACATGGGTGCTTCCCCTGCAAAAACAAACAGTGACTGACCTGTGAGGGGCTCTCACCTCCGTCCCATGAGGTACTCCTGGGTGCCCAGCATAAACTCCTCTCCCCGAGCAGCTCCAGACTGAAGAGAGCAATGAAACCCTCCCCTAAAATAGCCCCCAGCAGGCCCTGCCCTCTCCTCACAGTCACTGCTCACACCTGGGGCTGTTTTGTTCTCTCATTACCCTCACTGCTCACACCTGCTGCTGTTCTCTTCTCTAATCACCCCCAAGCCCCCCGAGGGAGTTGGCCACGCCCCCTGGGCTGGAGGCCACGCCCTTCAGAAGGGCTGGCCACACCTCCCAGGGTGGAAACCACTCCCCCAGGGGTGGAGGACACGCCCCTCGGGGCTCAGGGCTGCTCATTAGGGTCCCGATATCGTATATATACAAAGATGGAAAAGCACTGTATCTCTGGCGCTGCAGTAGAAAATTTCAGGCTCCTGCGGAGTAAATTTTTAATTTAAATATTTAAAAGGTTTTTTAATTTTTACAATGCATGTGCCCTGGGGTGGAGGCCATGGCCCCCAGGGCCGGCTGGCCACGCCCCCTGGTGGGTTGGCCACAGCCCCTGATGGTCGAGGTCACGCCCCTTGGTGATTTTGGGATTATTTTGGACAGATTTTGGGGTGATTTTGGAGTGATTTTAGGGGTGATTTTTGGGGTGATTTTTTTGGGATTTCTTTTGGGCTGAATTTAGGAGGTTTGGGCTGAATTTGGGGTTTTTTGGGGCTGAATTTGGGATTTTTTTAGACTGAATTTGGGATTTTTTGTGAATTTTTTTGGGCTGAATTTTGGAATTTTTCTGGGCTGAATTTGGGATTGTTTTTAGGGATTTTTGTGGGCTGAATTTGAGATTTTTTGGGGGATTTTTTGGGGGCTGAATTTGGGATTTTTTCAGGCTGAATTTGGGATTTTTTGGGGATTTTTCCCAAAAGCTCTCCAAAATTTCCCCTTAAATCTTCTTTAGATCCTAAGAGAGTCCCCAAAATCCACCTAAAAAATCCCCCTAAAATCTCCTTTAGATCCCAAATAAATTCCCAAAAATCCATCCCAAAATCCTCCCTGAATACTGCCTTATATCCCAAAAAAATCCCCAAAATGTGCCCAAAAAATCTCCCTAAAATCTCGAAAATTTCCCCCAAAATCACCTTTAGATCCCAAATAAACCCCCCAAAACCTGCCCCAAAATTCCCCAAGAAATCTCCTTTATATCCCAATTTCCCCCCAAAATCTTCCTGAAATTCTAAAAGAGGGATTTTGGGGGTGATTTTGGAGGGATTTTGGGGTGATTTGGGAGGGATTTTGGGGTGATTTTGGAGGGATTTTGGGGTGATTTTGGAGGGATTTTGGGGTGATTTTGGAGGGATTTTGGGGTGATTTGGGAGGGATTTTGGAGGATTTAGGGGTAATTTTGGAGAGATTTTAGGAGTGATTTTGGAGAGATTTTGGGGTATTTTGGAGACGCTCCAGATGGCGTCTTCGGCAGCAGCAGGACCCGACAGAGAGGCGTACACCGCCGCTGCCTGTCGGCACCAAATCGCACCGGGGGATCGGTGTCGGCATCGCGCGCAGGCAGCCCTCTAGACAGACTCGGGGGTCCTTGCTTTTTCCCGCTCTTTTTGCCGCCATATATAGAAGGTCAGGCGAGTGGCGATCGAGCCGCCATCTTGAGAGTGGCACGCCGTCATTTCCGCCGGCCCCTGCTGCCATATATAGAAGGTCGCTGAGTAGCGGCCGAGACGCCATCTTGAGAGTGGCTTGTCATCACTTCCTCCCTCCCCTGCCGCCATATTTAAAAGGTCAGAAGCGTGGCGGCCGAGGCGCCATCTTGAGAGGGGCTTGTCACATCTTCCCTTCCCTGCCGCTATCTTTAGTATTGGCAGACGCCACGTACGGCCTGGCTGCCGTCTTTGGCACCCGCCGCCTCGGGGGTGCCTGCAGTACCGCGCTGAGCCCGCAAGGCAGCGATGTGCTGGGGGCGTAGCCGGGGCTGGGGCGCGGGGCAGGGGCGGGACTGGGGGAGGGCCCCAGGGTGACTGACGGGGAGAGGGAAGGGTCAGCGCTGGGCTAAACCCTCAAAAAAACCCCCAAAAAAACCTCAAAATAATCTTAATATTGAAAAAAAATAAAAATACACCAAAACCTTTTAAAAATCCCTTTAAAATAGCCTAAAACAACCTTTAAAACCATCCAAAAAATAAACAAGTCGATCAATTGATCGGCAGGCATCGGCAATGGAGCACAGCTCCGGGGTACCTGCAGTACCGCGCTGTGCCCACAAGGCGGCAGCACTGCCGGGGCGCCGCCTCGGGGCTGCCTGCAGTACCGCGCTGTGCCCACAAGGTGGCGATGTGCGGGCGGCCTTAAGGGCGGGGGCGGAGCCGGGGCTGGGGCGCGGGTCAGGGGCGGGGCTGGGGGCGGGGCCCAGGGTGACTGACGGGGACAGGGCGGGGTTGGGGCTGGGCTTCCCATGGCCGGACCCCAACGAGCAGCCCCGCGCCCCCGAGGGCCGTGGCAAACAGGCCCGGGCAGGGGCAGCGCTGGGGACGGCCTCAGGCTCTCAGGGGTACCTCGGGAGGGGCTTGGGCACAGGCGGTGCCGTGATGTGCAGGGGGACACCTGGCGGCGGGGGGTGGGGTGGGGTCGGGACGGGCTTGAGTGAGAAGTGGATCTTTGGGTGAGTGACAGGCGTGGTGGTGCACCAAAACATTGGCTAAATAGCCAATTTCCTAAGCATGCAATTACCCAGCTAACTAATTAGGTGTGTCATGAGTTAACTGTCTACTTTCATTACAATCCCAGACGGGAGTAGGCATGTAATGCCCAATCGAGCTAATTATTACCTACTCTCATCTGGAGTACTAATGAGGGGTCCTAGATGGTATCCATAAAAAAGAAGAAAAAAAAAATTATATCTGGTGCAGCAGTAGAAAATCTCAGGCTCCGGCAGAGCACATATTTTTATTTAAATAATAAACTCAGGGTCTCTGGTGGGGTGTTTTGGTTTTTTTCTTGAAGGCAGCCTGAAAATTTCTATTGCCTTTTTTGTTTTACAGCTAGAAAGGAAAACCAAGTTAGAAACAGAGTTAGAGAGAGAAAAAAAAACTAGACACAGAAAAAGAGTTAGAGAGAGAGACAAAAACTGAGTTAAAGTCGGAGGGATGTAGAGAGAAAAAAAAAAAAAAAAAAAAAAAAAAAAAAAAGAGTTAAAGCTAGAGCAAATATGAAATAGAGTGAAAGAGCAAAACAGACTTAGGGAAATTATAAAATGGAGTCAGAGACACAAAGAAAAAGAAACAGATTTTCAGGGAAACAGTGGTACAGGGAAATACAACAGTCCTAGAGTTAGAGAACCAGATAGACAGAGTTAGAAACAGTGAGAAACAGAAACACAGAGACAGAGTTAGGGAGACAGACAGAAATACAGTCAGAAATAGAAAAGCACAGTCAGAAATAGGCTGGAAGGTAAAGTGAGAAGCAAAGCAAGAAATGCAGTGAGAAAAATGACTAAATCACACCAAAGAAAGACAGGAGACAAGGGGAGGGAGTGGGGCATCTTGATTAGGGGTGATTTACCTTTATTCAATGATTTTTCTTTTTTTATTTACACTTCAGCATAACAAGGTGTACCAAGGAAGTACGGATATATTTTTTATTAATTGAAAAGACCAAAGCAGATCCCAGGTAATTCAAAACCTCTCTTTACTTTTATTCTAAGAGCATTGGCAGAAACAAAAAAACCCAGAATAAAAACTTTCTCTCAGTAATAGTAGACTGTTGTCCATAATTCCAGCCAACTGCAACACACCCTTTCTTCTCTTCTTGGTTTGACAGCCTCATTTAAACCACAGAATATCAGTACATTTTTTTCTATACCATACAATATCCCAAGACCCTCATAAACCTCACATTCAATTAATTTCTATTCTAACTGCAAAGCAGATGAACTATCTCTGCATCTTAGAAAAGAAAAAGGAATAAGAGAAAGTAGCAAGTGACATTCTCAGGGGAGCCCCCACAGCCAGGATGGGCCCTGTGCCTCAGACTGAATCCATCTGCACCTGAAAGGAAGGGAGGACAAAAGTCAAAGCCCTGCAGGAGAACTTAACACTTCCAGACATCTTGGCTCAATCTGCAGCTATCATATGAGTGCAACTGCACCCCACAATATAAATTACAGGTCCCTAGGACTGGTCCCATCCCAACTATGCCCAGAATATGCACCAGGGCAGAGCAGCTTTGGCCAAAATATGTGCAGGCACCCGTCACACAGGACATGACGAACAAGGGGACAACACAAGGGAGGAGAAAACTCTCAGACTGAAGAACGACTGAGACAGAGAATGCAAAATGAGATGACCGAGGCCAGACTGAAAGCCAGCTGTGCAGGCTGGAAAAAGATGGGAGCAGAATGATTTATTCCAAGAACCTCAGAGATGGATGCCTGAGAATCTTCCCCCCATCATCTTCCAAGTCCCAATCTGCTGTAATGGATCCTTGCAGAGCACAGCTGTCAGTACAGCTCAGAACAAGACCTTAAAAGACATCTGACTGGATGCCTCAAAAAAAGAGATGAGATTCAGATGGCTGCCCAAGCTCCTGAGTCAAAGGTTGGATGGCACTGGGCCGAGGAATGCAGATAGCACAAGATGCTATGAATGATGCCTGTTTTTTTAGATATTTTGGTGAAATTTTGGGGGGGGGGGGAGGGGATGGATTTTGAGGTTTTGGGTTATTTTCGATCTCCCATGGCATCCTCCCCATCTCTTCTCCCCCTGCTCATCCTGGGGTCTCGGCGGTTTTGGGTCCCGATTTTTGGGGGAAGTCCCCAAAGGGGCAGGGCCTGTCCAGGGGCTGCGAGCTGTGACCAGGACAGCGCCTGGTGCAAGGGTGCAGGGGGCGTCCCAGGCGGCTCCCAGCAGCCACGCGCTATGAGAGTGCCACCCAAATCCCAGCTTTTCCCCCAAAATTTCCATCTCCTCCCCAAAAATTCCCCTTTTCTATTTGTCCAGGTTCCCATTTTCCCCCTCCAAATTCCTTTTTTTCCCCAGATTCCCATTTTCTGTTTTCCCAAATTCCAGTTTCCTTTTTTCCCAAATTCCCATTTCATTATTTTCCCAAAATTCCCATTTTCTTCCCAAAATTCCAGGTTTTTCATTTTCTTCCCAAATACAAGAAATGCAGTGAAAAAAAATGACTAAATCACACCAAAAAAGACAGGAGACAAGGGGAGGGAGTGGGGCATCTTGATTAGGGGTGATTTGCCTTTATTGAATGATTGTTTTTTTTATTTACACTTCAGCATAACAAGGTGTACCAAGGAAGTACAGATATATTTTTATAATTGAAAAGACCAAAGCAGAGCCCAGTTAATTAAAAAACCTCTCTTTATTTTTATTTAAGAGCATTGGCAGAAAAAAAAAAAAACCCCAGAATAAAAACTTTCTCAGTAATAGTAGATTGTTGTCCATAATTCCAGCCAACTGCAACACACCCTTCCTTCTTTTCTTGGTTTGACAGCCTAATTAAAACAAAAGGGCGTCAGTACGTACTTTTCTATATGAAAAAATATCCCAAGACCCTCATAGCCCCCACACTTGAGTAATTTCTATTCTAACTACAAAGCAGATGAACTACCTGTGCAAAAGTCAAAGCCCTGCAGGAGAACTTAACACTTCCAGACATCTTGGCTCAATCTGCAGCTATCATGCATCCAACTGCACCCCACACTACAAACTGCAAGTCCCCAGGACTGCTCCCATCCCACCTATGCCCAGACTACGCAGCTGGGCAGAGCAGCTCTGGCCCAACCACGTGCAGGCACCCGTGACACAGGAGGTGACAAACGATGGGACAACAAAAGGGAGGAGAAAACTCTTGGCTGGATGAATGACCGTGAAGATGAGAGAATGCAAAATGTGATGGCCGAGGGGAGACTGATAGCAAGCTGACAAGGCTGGGAAAAGATGCTAGCAGAAGCATTTCTTCTAACAAACGCAGAGATGGAGGCCTTGAGAATCCTGTGGTCACACACACAAAAGACACAGACAAGTGACGTGACACCCACCAGTACTGCTCTGCCCTGTGCACCTCAGAATTGGGAACAAATTGACACTTTCCCCTTATGGCACATAAGGGGCTGCTGCTTGGACATCTCCGCCTCTAAAGCTGCCTCAAAAATCCCTCCTGACAAGTCCCAATCCTGAACCCAGCCTCCATCCCCTCCGTGGGTCAGAGCCCTCCACTTATCTGTCAGACATCTGGAGATGCAAATCCACTCTGGGTGCAAAGTAAGGCCGCCTCATCATCTGGGCAATTCCTGCCAGCACTGAACTGCTGTCTCTTAGGGAGCTACAATAAAGAAAACCAAACATCAGAGCATGCCCTGAGCAGCACATGGGCCAGAATCAGATCATTCCACTACTCACCATCTCCCAAGAATGCCCAGGTCCTCAGGGCACTTTGGCCACTCTTAGGGGCTGATGCCATCTTCACAGGATAGGCCTGGATTAAGAGGAGACAAGGTGATGTGGCGTGGCTGAAACATGACTGGACCCACTCTCCTCCTCCCAAACTCCCCCACTCACCCAAATGCTCAGCTGGTCCCAAAGGCTACCGGGATGACATCTTCAAATTGTAAAGGGCAAAGACTTCATCCCAGAGTCCTGTAATACTCCTGGAGGGCTCAGAGGAGCTTTGATGCAGGTCCCTGGGAAGGGCAGCAAGAACTCCCCTTAAAACAAGGGCACTTCCTAAAACACACAAACAGCAATAGATGCTTAGAGTCACACCAGAAATGGACACCTGAGCAAAAACAACTGCTTCTGTACACAGCTCACTGCTCACCTTGCCCACTTCAACTTGACTGCAGATATCCAGCTTCAAATCCTAAGAAAAAAAGACAAAGAAGAGTGCTGTAGCACACTCATCATTTATGCTTCCCCAGAAAACAAACTGTGACTGACCTTCTCAGGGGAGCCCTCTCAGCCGGGATAAACCCTCTGCTTCAGACTGAATCCATCTGCATCTGAAAGAAAGGGAGGACAAAAGTCAAAGCCCTGCAGGAGAACTTAACACTTCCAGACATCTTGGCTCAATCGGCAGCTATCATATGCACCCAACTACACCCCACACTACAAACTGCAAGTCCCCAGGACTGCTCCCATCCCACCTATGCCCAGACTACGCAGCAGGGCAGAGCAGCTCTGGCCCGACCACGTGCAGGCACCCGTGACACAGGAGGTGACAAACGATGGGACAACACAAGGGAGGAAGAAACTCTCTGACTGAAGAATGACTGAGAAGACAGAGAATGCAAAATGAGATGACCAAGGCCAGACTGAAAGCGAGCTGTTCAGGCTGGAAAAAGATGCTAGCAGAATGATTTATTCCAAAAACTGCAGAGACAGATGCCCGAGAATCTTCTCCCCATCTTCATATTCTTCCATAGTCCCAATCTGCTGTAATGGATCCTTCCAGAGCACAGCTGTCAATACAGCTCAGAACAAGTCCTTAAAAAACATCTGACTGGATGCCTCAAAAAAGAGATGAGATTCAGATGGCTGTCCAAGCTCCTGAGTCAAAGGTTGGATGGCCCTGGGCCAAGGAATGCAGATAGCACAAGATGCTATGAATGATGCCTGGGGTTTTATACCACACTCAAAGGGATAAGGCAAGACACAGACAGTACAACACACACAAAAGACACAGACAATACCAGAGACAAGTGACGTGACACCCACCAGTACTGCTCTGCCCTGTGCACCTCAGAATTGGGAACAAATTGACACTTTCCCCTTATGGGGCCTCAGGGGCTGCTGCTTGGACACCTCCGCCTCTACAGCTGCCTCAAAAATCCCTCCTGATGAGTCCCAATCCTGAACCCTGCCTCCATCCCCTCCGTGGGTCAGAGCCCTCCACTTATCTGTCAGACATCTGGAGATGCAAATCCACTCTGGGTGCAAAGTAAGGCCGCCTCATCATCTGGGCAATTCCTGCCAGCACTGGACTGCTGTCTCTTAGGGAGCTACAATAAAGAAAACCAAACATCAGAGCATGCTCTGAGCAGCACATGGGCCAGGATCAGATCATTCCACTACTCACCATCTCCCAAGAATGCCCAGGTCCTCAGGGCACTTCGACCACTCTTAGGGGCTGATGCCATCTTCACAAGATACACCTGGATTAAGAGGAGACAAGGCGATGTGCTGTGGCTGAAACATAACTGGACCCACTCTCCTCCTCCCAAACTCCCCCACTCACCCAATTGCTCGGCTGTTGCCAAAGGCTACCAGGATGACATCTTCAAATTGTAAAGGGCAAAGACTTCATCCCAGAGTCCTGTAATACTCCTGGAGGGCTCAGAGGAGCTTTGATCCAGGTCTCTTGGCAGGTCAGTGAGGACATCACAGCTAGACTGGACCCACGCTCCTCCTCCCAAATTCCCCAACTCACTGCAACAGCTCAGGTAATGCTGAAGGCTACCCTGAAGGCCCCTCCAAATAGGAAAAGGCAAAGGCTTCATCACAGAGTCCTGTAATTCTTCTGGAGTGGTCAGATGAGCTTTGATCCAGGTCTCTTGGCAGGTCAGTGAGGACATCACAGCTTAATACAAGAGCACTTCCTACAACACAAAAACAGCAAGGAATACTTAAAGTCACACCAGAAATTGACACCTGAGCAAAAACAACTGCACCTGTACACAGCTCACTCCTCACCTTGCCCACTTCAACTTGACTGCAGATATCCACATTTAATTCCTAAGAAAAAAAGACAAAGTGCTGTAACACACTCAACATGGGTGCTTCCCCTGCAAAAACAAACAGTGACTGACCTGTGAGGGGCTCTCACCTCCGTCCCATGAGGTACTCCTGGGTGCCCAGCATAAACTCCTCTCCCCGAGCAGCTCCAGACTGAAGAGAGCAATGAAACCCTCCCCTAAAATAGCCCCCAGCAGGCCCTGCCCTCTCCTCACAGTCACTGCTCACACCTGGGGCTGTTTTGTTCTCTCATTACCCTCACTGCTCACACCTGCTGCTGTTCTCTTCTCTAATCACCCCCAAGCCCCCCGAGGGAGTTGGCCACGCCCCCTGGGCTGGAGGCCACGCCCTTCAGAAGGGCTGGCCACACCTCCCAGGGTGGAAACCACTCCCCCAGGGGTGGAGGACACGCCCCTCGGGGCTCAGGGCTGCTCATTAGGGTCCCGATATCGTATATATACAAAGATGGAAAAGCACTGTATCTCTGGCGCTGCAGTAGAAAATTTCAGGCTCCCTGGGAGTAAATTTTTAATTTAAATATTTAAAAGGTTTTTTAATTTTTACAATGCATGTGCCCTGGGGTGGAGGCCATGGCCCCCAGGGCCGGCTGGCCACGCCCCCTGGTGGGTTGGCCACAGCCCCTGATGGTCGAGGTCACGCCCCTTGGTGATTTTGGGATTATTTTGGACAGATTTTGGACCCAAATGTCCCCTTAAATCTCCTTTAAATCCCCAAAGCTCTCCAAAATTTCCCCTTAAATCTTCTTTAGCTCCTAAGAGAGTCCCAAAATCCACCCAAAAAGTCCCCCTAAAATCTCCTTTAGATCCCAAAAAAATTCCCAAAAATCCATCCCAAAATCCTCCTGAATACTCCCTTATATCCCAAAAAAATCCCCAAAATGTGCCCAAAAAATCTCCCTAAAATCTCAAAAATCTCCCCCAAAATCACCTTTAGATCCCAAACAAACCCCCAAAACCCGCCCCAAAATTCCCCA
Source organism: Muscicapa striata striata (assembly GCA_030060385.1). Classification (NCBI taxonomy): domain Eukaryota; kingdom Metazoa; phylum Chordata; class Aves; order Passeriformes; family Muscicapidae; genus Muscicapa; species Muscicapa striata. The sequence continues at coordinate 17,357 of JAREIS010001527.1, forward strand.
AGAAATCTCCTTTAGAGATTTTGGGGTGATTTTGGAGGGATTTTGGGGTGATTTGGGAAGGATTTTGGAGGATTTTAGGGGTAATTTTGGAGAGATTTTAGGGGTGATTTTGGAGAGATTTTGGGGTATTTTGGAGAGATTTTGGGGGATTTTGGGGATTTTGATTTCGAGAGATTTTGGGGTGATGTTGGGGTGATTTTGGAGGAATTTTGGGGTGATTTGGGAGGGATTTTGGGGTGATTTCGGAGAGATTTTGGGGTGATTTTGGGAGGGATTTTGGGGTGGTTTTTGTTGCAGAAGCAGCCCGAGGGGAACCGTGCGCGAGCGGGGCCAGCGGGAGCAGCGGGGTTTGGGGCTCCCGGGCTGGGCACGCGCGCTCCCAGCGCCCGGCCCGTCCCAGCCGCGATGCAGGGACGCGCGGGGAGATTCCGCCGCCCGTTCTCCCGGGCGCGGTGACCGACCGCCCGGCTGCCAGCGGCCGCGGCGGGATCGCGCCGAGTCCACGGCCGGCGGCCAGGCAGAGCCCGTCAGGCGCTCCTGCTGCCCGCGGCCATCCCAGTCCGATTCGGCCCCGATCCCGGACCAGCGGCAACTCGCACCCTGCCGGCCCGGGGAAGGCACCGGTCGGGACCCCAAGGACGCCGCAAAAACCCCAGACCGGAAACCGCGGTCCCACCTGGCGCCTCGGGTCCGGGCGGGCCGGGAGCAGTCCCTGGGTCGGGCTCAGCCCCGCGCTCGCGGGACCCCGCCGCGGAAGCCCACGAGGAAGCGCGCGCGTGCGTGGATCGGGGCCGCCATTGAAGGAGGCCCGGCCAGCGGGCGAGTCACTTCCGGTCCCGCCCCAGCACCGCCCTGAATCAGCGCCCGGTCCCGCCTGGTCCCGCCCAGGGAGCGAGGCGTGTCTGTAAATAGAGGTCCGCTGGCAGAGGATGAGGCGGCCGTGGCTGCGCAGCGCCGGCAGTGCTGCCGCCTTGTGGCCTGGCGCGGTACTGCACGTCTGCCCTTCACAAGATGGCGGAAGCGCCTGCCGTGTGGGACAGCGGCCACGCTCAGATGGCGTCTTCGGCAGCAGCAGGACCCCGGCAGAGGCGTACACCGCCGCTGCCTGTCGGCACCTGCCCGGACTGCCGCGCTCCGTGGCGCCCCGCTGAGTACACAGCCCGTGTCCGCACTCTCGGAAACGCCGCGGAAAAATCGCACCGGGGGGATCGGTGTCGGCATCGCGCGCAGGCAGCCCTCTAGACAGACTCGGGGGTCCTTGCTTTTCCCGCTCTTTTTGGCCGTCATATATAGAAGGTCAGGCGAGTGACGATCGAGCCGCCATCTTGAGAGTGGCATGTCGTCATTTCCGCTGGCCCCTGCTGCCATATAAAGAAGGTCGCTGAGTAGCGGCCGAGGCGCCATCTTGAGTGGCTTGTCATCACTTCCTCCCTCCCCCGCCGCCATATTTAAAAGGTCAGGAGCGTGGCGGCCGGGCGCCATCTTGAGAGGGCTTGTCATCTTCCCTTCCCTGCCGCTATCTTTAGTATTGGCAGAGCGCCACGTCCGGCCTGGCTGCCGTCTTTGGCACCCGCCGCCTCGGGGTGCCTGCAGTACCCGCGCTGAGCCCGCAAGGCAGCGATGTGCTGGGGCGTAGCCGGGGCTGGGGCGCGGGGCAGCGGCGGGACTGGGGAGGGCCCCAGGGTGACTGACGGGAGAGAGGGAAGGGTCAGCGCTGGGCTAAACCCTCAAAAAAACCCCCAAAAAAACCTCAAAATAATCTTAATATTAAAAAAAAAAAAAACACCAAAACCTTTTAAAAATCCCTTTAAAATAGCCTAAAACAACCTTTAAAACCATCAAAAAAATAAACAAGTCGATCAATTGATCGGCAGGCATCGGCAATCAAGCCCAGCTCGGGTGCCTGCAGTACCGCTGTGCCCACAAGGCGGCAGCACTGCCGGGGCGCCGCCTCGGGGCTGCCTGCAGTACCGCGCTGTGCCCACAAGGTGGCGATGTGCGGGCGGCGTTAAGGGCGGGGGCGGAGCCGGGGCTGGGCGCGGGTCAGGGCGGGGCTGGGGCGGGCCCCAGGGTGACTGACAGGGACAGGGCGGTCAGGGCTGGGGTTGGGCTTCCCATGGCCGGACGAGCAGCCCAGCGCCCCGAGGGCCGTGGCAAACAGGCCCGGGCAGGGGCAGCGCTGGGGGCGGCCTCAGGGTCACCTCGGGAGGCGCTTGGGCACAGGAAGTGCCGTGATGGGCAGGGGACACCCGGGGGCGGGGGCGCCGGCGCCGTGTTGGGGGACCGGGGTGGGGTCGGGACGGGCTTGAGTGAGAAGTGGATCTTTGGGTGAGTGACAGGCGGGGTGGTGCACCAAAACATTGGCTAAATAGCCAATTTTCTAAGCATGTCATTACCCAGCTAACTAATTAGGTGTGGCATGAGTTAACTGTTTACTTTCATTACAACCCCAGATGGGAGTCGGCATGTAATGCTCAATCAAGCTAATTATTACCTACTCTCATCTGGAGTACTAATCAGGGGTCCTAGATGGTATCTATAAAAAAGAAGAAAAAAAAATTACATCTGTTGCAGCATTAGAAAATCTCAGGCTCCATCAGAGCACATTTTTTTATTTAAATAATAAAGTCAGGGTCTCTGGTGGGGTGTTTTGGTTTTTTTCTTGAAGGCAGCCTGAAAATTTCTATTGCCTTTTTTGTTTTACAGCTAGAAAGGAAAACAAAGTTAGAAACAGAGCTAGAGAGAAAAAAGAACTAGAAACAGAAAAGAAGTGAGAGAGAGAGTGAGAGACAAAAAGAAACTGAGTTAAAGTCGGAGGGATGTAAAGAGAAAAAAAAAAAAAAAAATTAAAGCTAGAGCAAATATGAAATAGAGTGAAAGAGCAAAACAGACTTAGGGAAATTATAAAATACAAAGATAAAGAAACAGATTTTCAGGGAAACAGTAGTACAGGGAAATACAACAGTCCTAGAGTTAGAGAACCAGATAGACAGAAACAGTGAGAAACAGAAACACAGAGACAGAGTTAGAGAGACAGACAGAAATACAGTCAGAAATAGAAAAGCACAGTCAGAAATAGGCTGGAAGGTCAAGTGAGAAGCAAAGCAAGAAATGCAGTGAAAAAAATGACTAAACCACACCAAAGAAAGACAGGAGGCAAGGGGAGGGAGTGGGGCATCTTGATTAGGGGTGATTTACCTTTATTGAACGATTTTTCTTTTTTTATTTACACTTCAGCATAACAAGGTGTACCAAGGAAAGGCCACGCCCCCAGCTGGGCTGGCAGCACGACAGAGGCTCACCAAGGGAGGGGACAGCCAGGGAGGAGCACTGGGCGGCACTCAGCCTGGGCAGGGCTCCTTGACCACAAGAGTATTGACAGGTAGAAGCAATTCCCTCCTTCGCATCTCAGCTTTATTTAACCTCAGAGAGGCCCCAGTGCTCCCCAGTATAAACCAGTATAACACACCAATCCAGGTCACCCATCCAGGCTGTGACCAGGGCTGACCCTGTAAGCTTCAGAACCCAGCCCGGCACCCAGTGTGGGCCCAGCGCCTCCCAGGATGGACCAATATAAACCAGTACGAACCGGTATGGACCAGTATAAACCAGAATGGGCCCAGCACAGCCTCAGCGAGGCCCCAGTGCTCCCCAGTATAAACCAGTATAACTGGGAAAAACCACAAAACCCTGAAAAATACCCTGAAATAACCCAAGAAAACCCTAAAAACCACCCAATAAAGCTAAACCAGAAAAGAATCCCTAAAAAACCAAAAACTGTAAAAAACAAAAAAGCCCCTTGAGAATCCTAAAAAACCCGTCAAAAACCCCTAAACATAACAAAAGAAGTAAAAAAACCCAAGAAACCCCTAAAACCCCCTAAAACATTCCTAAAACTCCTAAAAATCACCTTAAAAAACCCAAGAACCAAAAAAAACCCGAAAAAAACCTTAAAACCCCCTAAAAACCCTAAAAAAGCCTTTAAAATACCCCCAAAAATTCCTTTAAAACTTGTAAAAATTGCCTAAAAAAACCCCAGAAAACTCTGAAAGACCCAAAAAAACCATAAAAACCCTAAAAACCTACAAAAGCGAGAAAAAAACCAACAAAAAAATCCCCAAAATTCCCTTAAAAATCTCAGAAAAACCTCAAAAAACCCTAAAAACTTTAAAAACCCAGTAAAAACCAATCGAGCGCCGAGCAGTCGATGGCAGGCGTCAGCAATCAAGCCCAGCTCGGGGCTGCCTGCAGTACCGGGCTCTGCCCACAAGGCAGAAGCACTTGGGGGAATTTTTGGGGATTTTTTTGGATGTTTTGGGATTTTGGATTTTTAGGGATTTTGGGATTTCTTGGGATTTTCAAATTTGGAGATTTTAGGGAATTTTATTTGGAATTTGGATTTTTGGGGATTTTGGGAATTTTTGGGATTTTTGGGTATTTTCTGGGATATTTAGAATTTTTGGGATTTTAATGGGATTTTGGATTTTGGGATTTTTGGGGAGTTTTGAGATTTTTATTTTGGTGATTTGGATTTTGGATTTTTATTTGGGATTGGGTTTTGGGGATTTTTTTTTTTTTTGGTTTGGGGATTTTGGAATTTTTTTTTTGGGATTTTGATTTTGGATTTGAATTTGGATTTTTAATTTTTGGGGATTTTGGATTTTGGGATTTGGATTTTGGGATTTGGATTTGGATTTTTGGGATATTTGGGATTTTGAGGATTGTTTTGGATTTTGGGTTTCAGGTGTTTTGGGTTTATTTAGGACATTTGGGAGGATTTGGATTTTGGTTTGAGAGTTTAATTTTTTTTGGGGATTTCTTGGGGATTTTTTGGGAATTTGGGGGATTTTTTGGGAGTTTCTCGGGATTTTTCAGGATTTTAAGAGCTTTTTAGGATTTTTTTTTATTTTTTGGGGTTTTTTTGGAAAATTTTGGGAATTTTTTTGAGGATTTTGGGATTTTTGCATTTTTTTGAGAATTTTAATTTTAAAAATTTTTTTTTGTTTTTGGAGGGTTTTAGGGAATGTTTTTTTTGGAAGGGTTTTTTTGTTTTTTTATTTTTGAGGGGATTTTAGGATTTTGGGAATTTTTGGGGATGTTTTTGGGAGTTTTTGGGGATTTTTTAATTTTGGGGGATTTTTTTATTTTTGAGGATTCTTTGAGATTATGTGGGGTTTTTTTTAATTTTGCGATTTTTGGGGAATTTTTGGGATTTTGGGGGATTTATTGGGAATTTTGGGAAATTTCTTTGGAATTTGGGGGATTTTTTTGTGATTTTTGGGAGTATTTTGGGGTTTTCTTGGATATTTGTTGGGATTTTTTTGGGATTCTTTGGGAAATTTTTTGGGTATTTTTGAGGTCTTCTTGGGCGTTTTGGGTTTTTATTCGGAGAATTTTTTTTTAGATATTTTGGTGAAATTTTGGGGATGGGGGAGGGAGGGGGATTTTGAGGTTTTGGGTTATTTTCGATCTCCCCATGGCGTCCTCCCCATCTCTTCTCCCCTGCTCATCCTGGGGGCTCAAATTCCCATTTTCCCTGTTTTTTCCCAAATTCCCATTTCATTATTTTTCCCAAATTCCCATTTTCTTCACAAAATTCCTGTTTTTTTCCTTTCCAAATTTCCATTTTTTCCTCCCAAATACAAAGAAATACAGTGAAAAAATGACTAAATCACACCAAATAAAGACAGGAGACAAGGGGAGGGAGTGGGGATCTTTATTAGGGGTGATTTGCCTTTATTGAGTGATTTTTTTTTTTTATTTACACTTCAGCATAACAAAATGCACAAAGGCAAGCATAGATACAATTTTATTAATTGAAAACACCCAGCAGATCCCAGTTAATTCAAAACCTCTCTTTACTTTTATTCTAAGAGCATTGGCAGAAACAAAAAAACCCAGAATAAAAACCTTCTCTCAGTAATAGTAGATTGTTGTCCAGAATTCCAGCATCTGCTGAAAAAACAAACTGAGATTAGGTGAAACAACCTTTTCATAGAAATGTGGGGAGAACTGTCCTGGTTTCTAGGACAGGGTTCTGCCAATAAGAGCCAGAAGTTTTCCTTTGAAATAGAGAATTTAATTTTACCCCTTCTAAGTATTATAATTGTTTGAAATTAAGGACACAAGGCAAAGATAAGGGGTTGAAGTAACTGCTCTTTTACTACTATATCTAACCGCACAGGTAGAAAACAACAGCACTTATTATAATTACCGACAAAAAGAGGCGAGAGCCCGGGAGGTGGAGGGCAGCAGGCGCGGCCGGGCTGGCTCAGGTGGGAAAAGGCTCTTCGCTCACTATTGCGTCTAGGAGACCAGTTGTATTCCCAGAGGAAGGAGGCTAAGCAGAACAGATGCAGCGAAGCTGGCACATTGCCAGCTCTCCTGCCTCCGGGCCACATGCCGGGCACACAGGGGTTGCTGCTCTCCGCTCCTCCGCCGGAAACACGAGTGCACTTTTGGGAGCCGCGTGCTCTTCCGAGCAGCTCCGTCCGGAAGCCGCCGGCCCTTCCGGAAGCCGCTCCCACCTCCTCGCTCCGCCCAGGGCCGTCAGAACAGGCGGAGTGCGCCCGCGCGCCCGCCGCCGCCGGGAGCGCCCC
>JAREIS010001528.1:0-5000 GCA_030060385.1 Muscicapa striata striata
GATGACAGGAAGTGCAGGAATATGCACCAAAGCTTGCCCAAATGATGCTCATTGAATTCGCAGGATTTCATTCCCTTTCCTGAAAGGAAGGATTTCCTTTCAGGAAAGGGAATGAAATCCTGAAATGGCAGGACAAAGTCTGAGAAACCTGGCAGGAAAGGAGATATGATGTAATGAAATGAAATGCGATGGAAGAAATCCCGAAATTCATAAAGGGGTGACCACGCTGAAATGGCCTGAGATGAGTAGAGGTGGCTGGAAATAAAGGAAAAACTTGCTGAAATGACTGGAAAAGCCTCCTGAAATGAAGGAAGAAAGGATAAAATAGAATCTGTAGAGAGGTTGCTAAAGAAATGAAATGGTGAGAGAAAGGGAGGGCAAATTCCGAAACCGAGAGAAAACAGTAAAAGTGACTGGGATGAAAAGCAGTGCAGACAAGTGGCCCAAAACTTGCTCAAATATCCCTAAAAACATGCTGCAATTACGGAGGAAAGGAATAACCGGAGCCTGTTGAGAGGCTGTTAAAAAAAAAAACGAAATGGCGAAAAAAAAAACAGGAAAAAAATCCCAAAACCGAAGAAAACACTAAAAGTACATGGGATGACAGGAAGTGCAGGAATATGCACCAAAGCTTGCCCAAATGATGCTCATTGAATTCGCAGGATTTCATTCCCTTTCCTGAAAGGAAGGATTTCCTTTCAGGAAAGGGAATGAAATCCTGAAATGGCAGGACAAAGTCTGAGAAACCCAAAGGAAAGGAGATATGATGTAATGAAATGAAATGCGATGGAAGAAATCCCGGAAATTCATAAAGGGGGTGACCACGCTGAAATGGCCTGAGATGAGTAGAGGTGGCTGGAAATAAAGGAAAACTTGCTGAAATGACTTGGAAAAGCATCCTGAAATGAAGGAAGAAAGGATAAAATAGAATTTGTAGAGAGGTTGCTAAAAAAATGAAATGGTGAGAGAGAAAGGAGGGCAAATTCAAACCGAGAGAAAACAGTAAAAGTGACTGGGATGAAAAGGTGCAGACAAGTGGCCCAAAACTTGCTCAAATATCCCTAAAAACATGCTGCAATTACGGAGGAAAGGAATAACCGGAGCCTGTTGAGAGGCTGTAAAAAAAAAAACGAAATGGAAAAAAAAAACAGGGGAAAATCCCAAACCGAAGAAGAAAACACTAAAAGTACATGGGATGACAGGAAGTGCAGGAATATGCACCAAAGCTTGCCCAAATGATGCTCATTGAATTCGCAGGATTTCATTCCCTTTCCTGAAAGGGAATGAAATCCTGAAATGGCAGGACAAAGTCTGAGAAACCTGGCAGGAAAGGAGATATGATGTAATGAAATGAAATGCGATGGAAGAAATCCCGGAAATTCATAAGGGGGTGACCACGCTGAAATGGCCTGAGATGAGTAGAGGTGGCTGGAAATAAAGGAAAAACTTGCTGAAATGACTTGGAAAAGCCTCCTGAAATGAAGGAAGAAAGGATAAAATAGAATCTTAGAGTGGTTGCTAAAAAAATGAAATGGTGAGAGAAAGGAGGGCAAATAAACCGAGAGAAAACAGTAAAAGTGACTGGGATGAAAAGCAGTGCAGACAAGTGGCCCAAAACTTGCTCAAAATCCCTAAAAACATGCTGCAATTACGGAGGAAAGGAATAACCGGAGCCTGTTGAGAGGCTGTAAAAAAAAAAAAACGAAAAAAAAAAAACAGGGAAAATCCCAAACCGAAGAAAACACTAAAAGTACATGGGATGACAGGAAGTGCAGGAATATGCACCAAAGCTTGCCCAAATGATGCTCATTGAATTCGCAGGATTTCATTCCCTTTCCTGAAAGGAAGGATTTTTTTCAGGAAAGGGAATGAAATCCTGAAATGGCAGGACAAAGTCTGAGAAACCTGGCAGGAAAGGAGATATGATGTAATGAAATGAAATGCGATGGAAGAAATCCCGGAAATTCATAAAGGGGGTGACCACGCTGAAATGGCCTGAGATGAGTAGAGGTGGCTGGAAATAAAGGAAAAACTTGCTGAAATGACTTGGAAAAGCATCCTGAAATGAAGGAAGAAAGGATAAAATAGAATCTGTAGAGAGGTTGCTAAAGAAATTAAATGGTGAGAGAAAGGGAGGGCAAATTCCGAAACCGAGAGAAAACAGTAAAAGTGACTGGGATGAAAAGCAGTGCAGACAAGTGGCCCAAAACTTGCTCAAATATCCCTAAAAACATGCTGCAATTACGGAGGAAAGGAATAACCGGAGCCTGTTGAGAGGCTAAAAAAAAAACGAAATGGCGAAAAAAAAACAGGGGAAAATCCCGAAACCGAAGAAAACACTAAAAGTACATGGGATGACAGGAAGTGCAGGAATATGCACCAAAGCTTGCCCAAATGATGCTCATTGAATTCGCAGGATTTCATTCCCTTTCCTGAAAGGGAATGAAATCCTGAAATGGCAGGACAAAGTCTGAGAAACCTGGCAGGAAAGGAGATATGATGTAATGAAATGAAATGCGATGGAAGAAATCCCGGAAATTCATAAAGGGGGTGACCACGCTGAAATGGCCTGAGATGAGTAGAGGTGGCTGGAAATAAAGGAAAAACTTGCTGAAATGACTCGGAAAAGCCTCCTGAAATGAAGGAAGAAAGGATAAAATAGAATTTTCAGAGTGGTTAAAAAAAAAAAATGAAATGGCGAGAGAAAGGGAGGGCAAATTCCGAAACCGAGAGAAAACAGTAAAAGTGACTGGGATGAAAAGCAGTGCAGACAAGTGGCCCAAAACTTACTCTAATATCCCTAAAAACATGCTGCAATTACGGAGGAAAGGAATAACCGGAGCCTGTTGAGAGGCTGTTAAAAAAAAAACGAAATGGAAAAAAAACAGGGAAAATCCCGAAACCGAAGAAAACACTAAAAGTACATGGGATGACAGGAAGTGCAGGAATATGCACCAAAGCTTGCCCAAATGATGCTCATTGACCACCATCCTTACATCTCGAATTCAAGATCGCATCACACGTACTTGGAGAGAGGTGAAGCCACCCCTTGACTTCATTCCTAATAATCAAGTCAAGGGCTTCGAGGGGCCCACTTTTAAACCCGGTGTGGTCAGACGAATATACCAGTCTTGGAATGGTATAAGTCCTCAGTATATCGACTTTCTGGAGAGGTTTAAGTGGTGCATCCCCAATCCGATGGAGCCATTCCTCTAACTTCTTTGAGAGACCTGAATCAACAAAGCCAGTCCAGGTATCAACACGTATACCAAGATATTTCTCCGAACTCCCTGGGTCAATCGTATTGAGGGGAGAACCTTTGATAGTCCAAGCTGGACAATCGTTGGTGGTATACGAGTCTTTAGTTGGCTTGATATAAAAGCCATGACATTTCTCCCCCTTTGTCTGGAGACCTGTAAGATCACAAAAAGTCTCCAAAATCTTGATGTTACCGCACATTCCATCCCAGGAGTCACTTAAAAATACCAAATCGTCCGCAAAGGCCATAGCTGTAATTTTTAAACTTCCCCGATGGAACCCATAACCATTCGTCTCCAATTTACACAGAAGGGGACCAAGTGCAAGATTAAATAATATAGGTGACATCGGGTCTCCCTGTTTGACCCCTGTCAAGATTTTAATGGGTCAGTCCTCTCTGTTCCCAAACCAATATACGTACTGATGTTCCTGTACAACTCGGTAACCAGTTGAATCATGTGGGGGTCAACCCCCCTTTGCCTCAGACCCATAATAATATGTTCATGACTGACAGTATCAAAGGCCTTGGCAATGCCCACAAACACGACCCCGAGTTCACGATGCTCCCTTTTAGCATGTCTAACCACAAAAGCTGCAATAGCTTGAGGTTTTCAGAACATCCCTACGCCCGAATAAATCCCCTTTGCCTGGGGTTAATGGGACAAGCCCGCACCAGTCTCGCTGTCACAATCCTGGAGAACAACCTAAGCACCGTCGAAGCAATGGTGATAGGCCTCCAGTTGTTGATATCACCCAGCCTTTCAGGGTCAGTGAATTTCGGAATCAAGACTGTCCGGCAGTCCCGGAGCAAATCAGGTATTGTTCCAGTACACAGCCAGAGGTTGAAGATCTCCATCAACAGAGAAAATTTTGGGTCTTTTACAAGAAGCTGACCCACAGTAATCTCATCTGGCCCGGGAGCAGAGGTCCTTGACATCTCTTTCAAGTTCTTTTCTATTTCTTTTTCCATAATCAGGGCTTGAAAAACGGTGTTATCAGCCTTCCCATGTGGTGGGAATGATTCAAGACCCTTAAAACCAACTGATGTTTCCCATCTGACTTTAAAAGCAGCGTGGACAATGCCAGATGGTATCTGGCACTGAAGAACCTCGGTGTTATCCAAGATAATCCGTGCAAGTCTCCCTCTGTGCAAATGAAACAGCTTCTGATATCGAAGATATTTCCCTTTCCTCTTTGCCCTTTTTCGCACCCAGTTAGTTGTTACCTTGGATGCTTTCTGCCTCCTCTGCGGTTTTCGGCCACTGGAAGATTTTACATCCTGGCTAAGCCCACTCGGGCCATCAAAGAATTTCTCATAAACCTCATTCACCACTATTTGCCGATCTTGTCCTCCAAAGATCTTTTCAAAGGCCTCGTGACAGCTAGTGAATCCATATGCCGCCAACTTTCTCTTGATGGCATCAGAGTAGTGGAGCTTCAACTGTCCCTCCTGTGGCAGATCAGCACCCTGGGGAAGGTCTTCTTTCCCCCCGCCTTCCTCTTCCGATCGAACTTGCTTGGAGGGAACTCTCATCAGAAGGCGTCTTTCATCACTGATTTGCTTTGCAGTTTTAGATGGAATATGCTCCATAATGAGTTGGTTGATGTTCTTTCTACCAGCATAGGTAGACTGACTCAAGAGAGCTGACTCAAGAGAGCCTCTTCCTCATCCGTCCACACCGCCTTGTGGGCCCCTCGTAACGATGACACCTTTGGATGGGAGGCCTCAATCCGTTCCATAT
>JAREIS010001528.1:10000-12500 GCA_030060385.1 Muscicapa striata striata
GTCGCAAGCCCAAAGCTGCGCAGCCGCGCCGCCCCGACCCGCGCGCACTCCCGAAGCAGCACTCCGGCGGACGGCCCGGATGGCCGGTTTTCGCTCTGCATCCCTTCTTCCCCTTAAACCCCCCTCGCGCCCGCGTGCCAGGGGAGAAAGAGAGAGAGAGAGACGACGGAGACGGAGACTCCCATCCCGGAGACGAGAACCGAAGAGGAGAGCGCGGAGACGGGCCCCGACGTGGGAACCGGCCGGCAGGACGGCGCGCGGCAGCCTCGGCAGGGAGAGTGAGAAATGCGACAGCTCGCCGACGCCCCGGGGACAACGACAGACGGGGGGGGTCAGGGAAAGGAGGAGGGGGTCATCCCCCTCCCCGGCGCTCGCGCTTTGCGTGCGCGTGGCAGCACGGCACGTTACCCACTCGGTACCCACCTGCAGACAGCCGCCCGCATGGCGTGGAGCCCAGGGGCGAGGCCCGCGCCTCGCCTCCCTCTCACCCCCTCACTCTCTCTCGGCCCACGGCGCGTCTTCGACGCCGTCTCTTGCTCTCCCCGGCCGCCTCCGCACCACACTGCGCGGCACGGCCCCGGCAAGGATGAGCTCCAATCCAGCGGCTCGTTCTGGGAGCGGGGAGCTATAGAGCCCTCCCCGAGTCTGCATTTAGGGGGACGAAGGCCCTGCGTGGCAACGAGGACGACGAAGCCCACCAGGACACCACAGGGAAAGAGGGTCGAGGCCGCCGAGGGAAACGCTTCCCTCGCCGAACACCCCACCGGGCCTTCCCCTCGGGCCACCGGCTGGCCACCGCTGCCGACAGCGGGCAAGGGACCTGCGAGGCAACCCCAGCCGTGCCGCCGGGGACGGCGCCCTTGGACAGCGATTGATCGTCAAGCGACGCTCAGACAGGCGTAGCTCCGAGAGGAACCCGGGGGCTGCAAGTGCATTCGAAGTGTTGATGATCAATGTGTCCTGCAATTCACATTAATTCTCGCAGCTAGCTGCGTTCTTCATCGACGCACGAGCCGAGTGATCCACCGGTAAGAGTTGTCTGGCTTTCAGCACCGACCCCACATGCGTGGAGGGGCCGGGACCGCTCGTGTGAAGCGGCCCCTTTCTTTTGGCAGGAACGCACGGGCGCGCGCCCCGCTTTCGCCGTACGAGCACACACAAAACGGAGGAGAGGAAAGGGATAAAAAAAAATTCCCCACAAAACGCTCCGAAGGTCAGGACCCGCGCCCCCAACTGCTTCCCCCCGCAAAGGGAGACGCCCCCTCGCATGCCGTCCTTCGAAGGCGGCCCAGGCGCTTGGGCTCATCCCGATCTCTGCACAGAGACCTTTTTCGCATGACCGCGAGGGCACGGCGGCCCGCCCGACCTCGCTCACGGGACGACACGGGCCTTCGAGGCGGCGGCGCGACCGCCGGCCCCGCTCGCGCTCGCTTCCCCCTCGGCCGATCCACGGACTCGCGGAACGCTACCGCGTCAACCACGAGGCCGGCTAGCCCCAGCGGCCTTACGACACCCGAAACACAGCACGGCGGCCACCGCTCCACCGGCGCAACCCCTGGCGTGGGACCGCTCCCGCCGGAGGGTGAGAGTCCGGTGGCCGCACTCTGCCACCGACGCCGGGAGGCGTCGCCGAGACCCGAGCTGGCATTGCGGGTGCCTGAGGCCTGCCGGTAGGCAAGACCCACCGCCACCGAGGCCGCACTCCGGGACCGCCCCGACCGCTTCGCACCGTCGGGACCCCTTCCGCGGGCACGCGCCCAGCGGCAGGCGTACGGCACTGAGCCGGGGGCAACGCCCGCTCCCTCATTTCCACTCGGGGGACCGGGCGGGAGGCGACCGCGGCCGCACCGCATGCCCACCTTTGGCCCACACGCGGCCAGGAAGGGCAACGAGGAAGCGGCGGGCAGGGCCCGGGCCGGGCGGCCACGGCGACGGCGGCGCCTTCTGGATGACCGTCCCCGGGAGGGGGACACTGTAGCGGCGCCGCGGCCGCTCGAACGGGTCGCCCGCACTCGCCGGACCTCCGGCAACGGAGGGACCATCGGCGCTCACCCGGGCCGGAGAGTGGTCCGGCCACAGATGGCGGTGGCCGGCGCCGCGGCGCGTTTGAGAAGAAGGCTGTCAAGGGAAGATACACGGTCGCGCGGCCTGACGTGGCGTCGTCGCGAGACCGCGGCGGCGGGCCTGGCGGCCACAACCCCGCAGCTGAGGGCAAGGCAGAGGGCGCGCGCCCTCTGCCGGCATGGCCCGTGTCGAGGCGAGCGGGTCGGCCCCACGGCCGATCGCAATGCCGCGGCCTCCCCGCCGAGACCGAGCTGCAGAGAGGGTGGGGCAGGTCGCCCCCCCGGCACGGGCACGGGTGCCCCACGCGCTGGTGCGCGGCGGGACGCCGACACCAGCGAGAGCACGGCCGGTCGCAACGGACACCACCACAGGGGATCGGCGGGAGTAGCTCCCTCCCCTCGATGACGCGGCGCTACCGCCCGGCACCGCTGCCGCT
>JAREIS010001529.1:0-36125 GCA_030060385.1 Muscicapa striata striata
AAAGGATCAGGATTTCTCCCTGACTAAAGATGCAACCACTTAGAATCCTGGCTACTTTTGGAGATACAATGTCTTCCTCAAAATGGCCATTAAGAAACTGGGAGGGTGTGGTTTTTAGAGGAAAATAGCCAATGTTCGTATCCAGGGCAATTGCCCTGAGACTGGGCGTCTGACAGCTCAAATTCCGAAAGGGTCAGGATTTCTCCTAGACTAAAGATGCCACCACTGAGAACCCTGGCTGTTCATGGAGTGCCAATAACCTCCTCTAAATGGGTTTTACAAAAGTGGTTAAGTGATCTTTATTTCACAGAGAAATAGGCTCTTCTTTGCATGCAGAGGCATGGTCCTGAAACTGGGCTTCAGCCTGCTAAAATTCCGAAAGGATCAGGATTTCTCCCCTACTTTAGATGCCAGCTGTTAGAAGCCTGGCTACTTTTGGAGACAATGTCTTCCTCCAAACTGCCATTAAGAAACTGGGAGGGCATAGTTTTTCAGAGGGAAAATGGCCAATGTACGTGTCCAAGTCCTTGGCCTGAGACTGCGCGTCTGACGGGTATAAACCTGAAAGGGTCTGGATTTCTCCCAGACTAAAGCTGCCACTTGTTAGAATTTTGAATACTTTTGAAGAGACTGTATCTTCCTCCAAAATGGGAATAAGAAACTGGGAGGGTGTGGTTTTTTTCGAAAGGAAAATGGCCAATGTACATGTCCAGGGCCCATGCCCACAGTGTGGAAGTCTGACAGCTAAAATTCCGAAATGATCAGGATTTCTCCCAGACTAAAGCTGCCACCTCTTAGAAACCCTGGCTACTTTTGGAGAGACAATGGCTTCCTCCAAACTGCCATTAAGAAACTGGGACGGTGTGGTTTTCTTCAGAGGGAAAATGGCCACTGTTCGTATCCATGGCAATGGGCCTGAGATTGGGCGTTTGACAGCTAAAAGTCCGAAAGGGTCAGGATTTCTCCCAGACTAAAGATGCCCCAACTTACAATCCTGGCTACTTTTGGAGATAGAATGTCTTCCTCAAAATGGCCATTAAGAAACTGGGAGGTTGTGGTTTTCTTCACAGGGAAAATTGCAAATATTCATATCCTGCGGCCTTGGCCTGAGACTGGGTGTCTGACAGCTAAAATTCTGAACAGATCAGGATTTCTGTGAGACTAAAGATGCCAGCAATTAGAAGCCTGGCTACGTTTGGAGAGACCAACACTACCTACAAACTGGTATTAACAAACTGGGAGAGTGTGGGATTTTTTAGAGGATAAGTGGCCAATGTTCGTATCCAGGGCAATTGCCCTGAGACTGGGCGCCTGACAGCTCAAATTCCGAAGGGGTCAGGATTTCTCCTAGACTAAAGATGCCACCACTGAGAACCCTGGCTGTTCATGGAGTGCCAATAACCTCCTCTAAATGGGTATTACAAAAGTGGTTAAGTGATCTTTATTTCACAGAGAAATAGGCTCTTTTTGCATGCAGAGGCATGGTCCTGAAACTGGGCTTCAGCCTGCTAAAATTCCGAAAGGATCAAGATTTCTCCCCTACTTTAGATGCCAGCTGTTAGAAGCCTGGCTACTTTTGGAGAGACAATGTCTTCCTCCAAACTGCCATTAAGAAACTGGGAGGGCGTAGTTTTTTCAGAGGAAAATGGCCAATATACGTGTCCAAGTCCTTGGCCTGAGACTGCGCGTCTGACGGGTATAAACCTGAATGGGTCAGGCTTTCTCACAGACTAAAGCTGCCACCTGTTAGAATTATGAATACTTTTGAAGAGACTGTATCTTCCTCCAAAATGGGAATAAGAAACTGGGAGGGTGTGGTTTTTTTTCAGAGGGAATATTGCCATTGTTCATATCCTGGGCCCTTGACCTGAGATTGAGCGTCTGACAGCTAAAATTCCGAAATGATCAGGATTTCTCCCAGACTAAAGATGCCAGCAATTAGAAGCCTGGCTACGTTTGGAGAGACCAACACTACCTCCAAACTGGTATTAACAAACTGGGAGAGTGTGGGTTTTTTTAGAGGATAAGTGGCCAATGTTCGTATCCAGGGCAATGGCCTGAGACTGGGCGTCTGACAGCTAATACCCAAAAGGATCGGGATTTCTCCCTGACTAAAAATGCAACCACTTAGAATCCTGGCTACTTTTGGAGATACAATGTCTTCCTCAAAATGGCCATTAAGAAACTGGGAGGGTGTGGTTTTTTTC
The DNA here is from genome assembly GCA_030060385.1 of Muscicapa striata striata. Lineage (NCBI taxonomy): Eukaryota > Metazoa > Chordata > Aves > Passeriformes > Muscicapidae > Muscicapa > Muscicapa striata. The sequence continues at coordinate 2,208 of JAREIS010001529.1, forward strand.
AGAGGGAAAATAGCCAATGTTCGTATCCAGGGCAATTGCCCTGAGACTGGGCGTCTGACAGCTCAAATTCCGAAAGGGTCAGGATTTCTCCTAGACTAAAGATGCCACCACTGAGAACCCTGGCTGTTCATGGAGTGCCAATAACCTCCTCTAAATGGGTTTTACAAAAGTGGTTAAGTGATCTTTATTTCACATAGAAATAGGCTCTTCTTTGCATGCAGGGCCATTGGCCTGAGACAGGGCTTCGGCCTGCTAAAATTCCGAAAGGATCAGGATTTCTCCAGACTAAATAAGCCAGCAGATAGAAGGCCGGGTAGTTTTGCAAAGATCACCACTACCTCAAAACTGGTATTAAGAAACTGGGAAGGTGTGGGGTTTTTTAGAGGATAAGTGGCCAATGTTCGTATCAAGGGCAATTGTCCTGAGACTGGGCGTCTGACAGCTAATACCCGAAAGGATCGGGATTTCTCCCTGACTAAAGATGCAACCACTTAGAATCCTGGCTACTTTTGGAGATACAATGTCTTCCTCAAAATGGCCATTAAGAAACTGGGAGGGTGTGGTTTTTTTTAGAGGGAAAATAGCCAATGTTCGTATCAAGGGCAATTGCCCTGAGACTGGGCGTCTGACAGCTCAAATTCCGAAGGGGTCAGGATTTCTCCTAGACTAAAGATGCCACCACTGAGAACCCTGGCTGTTCATGGAGTGCCAATAACCTCCTCTAAATGTGTTTTACAAAAGTGGTTAAGTGATCTTTATTTCACAGAGAAATAGGCTCTTCTTTGCATGCAGAGGCATGGTCCTGGAACTGGGCTTCAGCCTGCTAAAATTCCGAAAGGATCAGGATTTCTCCCCTACTTTAGATGCCAGCCGTTAGTAGCCTGGCTACTTTTGGAGAGACAATGGCTTCCTCCAAACTGCCATTAAGAAACTGGGAGGCGTAGTTTTTCAGAGGGAAAATGGCCAATGTACGTGTCCAAGTCCTTGGCCTGAGACTGCGCGTCTGACGGGTATAAACCTGAAAGGGTCTGGATTTCTCCCAGACTAAAGCTGCCACCTGTTAGAATTTTGAATACTTTTGAAGAGACTGTATCTTCCTCCAAAATGGGAATAAGAAACTGGGAGGGTGTGGTTTTTTTCGAAAGGAAAATGGCCAATGTACATGTCCAGGGCCCATGCCCACAGTGTGGAAGTCTGACAGCTAAAATTCCAAAAGGATCAGGATTTCTCCCAGACTAAAGCTGCCACCTCTTAGAAACCCTGGCTACTTTTGGAGAGACAATGGCTTCCTCCAAACTGCCATTAAGAAACTGGGACGGTGTGGTTTTCTTCAGAGGGAAAATGGCCACTGTTCGTATCCATGGCAATGGACCTGAGCCTGGGCCTCTGACAGCTAAAAGTCCGAAAGGGTCAGGATTTCTCCCAGACTAAAGATGCCACAACTTACAATCCTGGCTACTTTTGGAGATAGAATGTCTTCTTTAAAACGGCCATTAAGAAACTGGGAGGTTGTGGTTTTCTTCACAGGGAAAATTGCAAATATTCATATGCTGCGGCCTTGGCCTGAGACTGGGTGTCTGACAGCTAAAATTCTGAACAGATCAGGATTTCTGCCAGACTAAAGATGCCAGCAATTAGAAGCCTGGCTACGTTTGGAGAGACCAACACTACCTCCAAACTGGTATTAACAAACTGGGAGAGTGTGGGTTTTTTTAGAGGATAAGTGGCCAATGTTCGTATCCAGGGCAATTGGCCTGAGACTGGGCGTCTGACAGCTAATACCCAAAAGGATCGGGATTTCTCCCTGACTAAAAATGCAACCACTTAGAATCCTGGCTACTTTTGGAGATACAATGTCTTCCTCAAAATGGCCATTAAGAAACTGGGAGGGTGTGGTTTTTTTCAGCGGGAAAATAGCCAATGTTCGTATCCAGGGCAATTGCCCTGAGACTGGGCGCCTGACTGCTCAAATTCTGAAAGGGTCAGGATTTCTCCTAGACTAAAGATGCCACCACTGAGAACCCTGGCTGTTCATGGAGTGCCAATAACCTCCTCTAAATGGGTATTACAAAAGTGGTTAAGTGATCTTTATTTCACAGAGAAATAGGCTCTTTTTGCATGCAGAGGCATGGTCCTGAAACTGGGCTTCAGCCTGCTAAAATTCCGAAAGGATCAAGATTTCTCCCCTACTTTAGATGCCAGCTGTTAGAAGTCTGGCTCCTTTTGGAGAGACAATGTCTTCCTCCAAACTGCCATTAAGAAACTGGGAGGGCGTAGTTTTTTTCAGAGGGAAAATGGCCAATATACGTGTCCAAGTCCTTGGCCTGAGACTGCGCGTCTGATGGGTATAAACCTGAAAGGGTCAGGATTTCTCCCAGATTAAAGCTGCCACCTGTTAGAATCTTGAATACTTTGGAAGAGACTGTATCTTCCTCCAAAATGGGAATAAGAAACTGGGAGGGTGTGGTTTTTTTCAGAGGGAATATTGCCATTGTTCATGTCCAGGGCCCTTGCCCACAGTGTGGAAGTCTGACAGCTAAAATTCCAAAAGGATCAGGATTTCTCCCAGACTAAAGCTGCCACCTCTTAGAAACCCTGGCTACTTTTGGAGAGACAATGGCTTCCTCCAAACTGCCATTCCAGACTAAAGATGCCAGCAATTAGAAGCCTGGCTACGTTTGGAGAGACCAACACTACCTCCAAACTGGTATTAACAAACTGGGAGAGTGTGGGTTTTTTTAGAGGATAAGTGGCCAATGTTCGTATCCAGGGCAATTGGCCTGAGACTGGGCGTCTGACAGCTAATACCCGAAAGGATCGGGATTTCTCCCTGACTAAAGATGCAACCACTTAGAATCCTGGCTACTTTTGGAGATACAATGTCTTCCTCAAAATGGCCATTAAGAAACTGGGAGGGTGTGGTTTTTTTCAGAGGGAAAATAGCCAATGTTCGTATCCAGGGCAATTGCCCTGAGACTGGGCGTCTGACAGCTCAAATTCCGAAAGGGTCAGGATTTCTCCTAGACTAAAGATGCCACCACTGAGAAGCCTGGCTGTTCATGGAGTGCCAAAAGCCTCCTCTAAATGGATATTACAAAAGTGGTTAAGTGATCTTTATTTCACAGAGAAATAGGCTCTTCTTTGCATGCAGGGGCATGGTCCTGAAACTGGGCTTCAGCCTGCTAAAATTCCGAAAGGATCAGGATTTCTCCCCTACTTTAGATGCCAGCTGTTAGAAGCCTGGCTACTTTTGGAGAGACAATGTCTTCTTCCAAACTGCCATTAAGAAACTGGGAGGGCATAGTTTTTTTCAGAGGGAAAATGGCCAATGTACGTGTCCAAGTCCTTGGCCTGAGACTGCGCGTCTGACGGGTATAAACCTGAAAGGGTCTGGATTTCTCACAGACTAAAGCTGCCACCTGTTAGAATTTTGAATACTTTTGAATAGACTGTATCTTCCTCCAAAATGGGAATAAGAAACTGGGAGGGTGTGGTTTTTTCAGAGGAATATTGCCATTGTTCATGTCCAGGGCCCATGCCCACAGTGTGGAAGTCTGACAGCTAAAATTCCAAAAGGATCAGGATTTCTCCCAGACTAAAGCTGCCACCTCTTAGAAACCCTGGCTACTTTTGGAGAGACAATGGCTTCCTCCAAACTGCCATTAAGAAACTGGGACGGTGTGGTTTTCTTCAGAGGGAAAATGGCCACTGTTCGTATCCATGGCAATGGGCCTGAGACTGGGCCTCTGACAGCTAAAAGTCCGAAAGGGTCAGGATTTCTCCCAGACTAAAGATGCCACAACTTACAATCCTGGCTACTTTTGGAGATAGAATGTCTTCTTTAAAACGGCCATTAAGAAACTGGGAGGTTGTGGTTTTCTTCACAGGGAAAATTGCAAATATTCATATCCTGCGGCCTTGGCCTGAGACTGGGTGTCTGACAGCTAAAATTCTGAACAGATCAGGATTTCTGCCAGACTAAAGATGCCAGCAATTAGAAGCCTGGCTACGTTTGGAGAGACCAACACTACCTCCAAACTGGTATTAACAAACTGGGAGAGTGTGGGTTTTTTTAGAGGATAAGTGGCCAATGTTCGTATCCAGGGCAATGGCCTGAGACTGGGCGTCTGACAGCTAATACCCAAAAGGATCGGGATTTCTCCCTGACTAAAAATGCAACCACTTAGAATCCTGGCTACTTTTGGAGATACAATGTCTTCCTCAAAATGGCCATTAAGAAACTGGGAGGGTGTGGTTTTTTTCAGCGGGAAAATAGCCAATGTTCGTATCCAGGGCAATTGCCCTGAGACTGGGCGTCTGACAGCTCAAATTCCGAAAGGGTCAGGATTTCTCCTAGACTAAAGATGCCACCACTGAGAACCCTGGCTGTTCATGGAGTGCCAATAACCTCCTCTAAATGTGTTTTACAAAAGTGGTTAAGTGATCTTTATTTCACAGAGAAATAGGCGCTTCTTTGCATGCAGAGGCATGGTCCTGAAACTGGGCTTCGGCCTGCTAAAATTTCGAAAGGATCAGGATTTCTCCAGACTAAATATGCCAGCAGATAGAAGGCCGGGTAGTTTTGCAAAGATCACCACTACCTCAAAACTGGTATTAAGAAACTGGGAAGGTGTGGGTTTTTTTAGAGGATAAGTGGCCAATGTTCGTATCCAGGGCAATTGGCCTGAGACTGGGCGTCTGACAGCTAATACCCGAAAGGATCGGGATTTCTCCCTGACTAAAGATGCAACCACTTAGAATCCTGGCTACTTTTGGAGATACAATGTCTTCCTCAAAATGGCCATTAAGAAACTGGGAGGGTGTGGTTTTTTTCAGAGGGAAAAAAGCCAATGTTCGTATCCAGGGCAATTGCCCTGAGACTGGGCGTCTGACAGCTCAAATTCCGAAAGGGTCAGGATTTCTCCTAGACTAAAGATGCCACCACTGAGAAGCCTGGCTGTACATGGAGTGCCAAAAGCCTCCTCTAAATGGATATTACAAAAGTGGTTACGTGATCTTTATTTCACAGAGAAATAGGCTCTTCTTTGCATGCAGGGCCATTGGCCTGAGACAGCGCTTCGGCCTGCTAAAATTCCGAAAGGATCAGGATTTCTCCCCTACTTTAGATGCCAGCTGTTAGAAGCCTGGCTACTTTTGGAGAGACAATGTCTTCTTCCAAACTGCCATTAAGAAACTGGGAGGGCATAGTTTTTTTCAGAGGGAAAATGGCCAATGTACGTGTCCAAGTCCTTGGCCTGAGACTGCGCGTCTGACGGGTATAAACCTGAAAGGGTCTGGATTTCTCACAGACTAAAGCTGCCACCTGTTAGAATTTTGAATACTTTTGAATAGACTGTATCTTCCTCCAAAATGGGAATAAGAAACTGGGAGGGTGTGGTTTTTTTCGAAAGGAAAATGGCCAATGTACATGTCCAGGGCCCATGCCCACAGTGTGGAAGTCTGACAGCTAAAATTCCGAAATGATCAGGATTTCTCCCAGACTAAAGCTGCCACCTCTTAGAAACCCTGGCTACTTTTGGAGAGACAATGGCTTCCTCCAAACTGCCATTAAGAAACTGGGACGGTGTGGTTTTCTTCAGAGGGAAAATGGCCACTGTTCGTATCCATGGCAATGGGCCTGAGACTGGGCCTCTGACAGCTAAAAGTCCGAAAGGGTCAGGATTTCTCCCAGACTAAAGATGCCACAACTTACAATCCTGGCTACTTTTGGAGATAGAATGTCTTCCTCAAAACGGCCATTAAGAAACTGGGAGGTTGTGGTTTTCTTCACAGGGAAAATTGCAAATATTCATATCCTGCGGCCTTGGCCTGAGACTGGGTGTCTGACAGCTAAAATTCTGAACAGATCAGGATTTCTGCCAGACTAAAGATGCCAGCAATTAGAAGCCTGGCTACGTTTGGAGAGACCAACACTACCTCCAAACTGGTATTAACAAACTGGGAGAGTGTGGGTTTTTTTAGAGGATAAGTGGCCAATGTTCGTATCCAGGGCAATGGCCTGAGACTGGGCGTCTGACAGCTAATACCCAAAAGGATCGGGATTTCTCCCTGACTAAAGATGCAACCACTTAGAATCCTGGCTACTTTTGGAGATACAATGTCTTCCTCAAAATGGCCATTAAGAAACTGGGAGGGTGTGGTTTTTTCAGAGGGAAAATAGCCAATGTTCGTATCCAGGGCAATTGCCCTGAGACTGGGCGTCTGACAGCTCAAATTCCGAAAGGGTCAGGATTTCTCCTAGACTAAAGATGCCACCACTGAGAACCCTGGCTGTTCATGGAGTGCCAATAACCTCCTCTAAATGGGTATTACAAAAGTGGTTAAGTGATCTTTATTTCACAGAGAAATAGGCTCTTCTTTGCATGCAGAGGCATGGTCCTGAAACTGGGCTTCAGCCTGCTAAAATTCCGAAAGGATCAGGATTTCTCCCCTACTTTAGATGCCAGCTGTTAGAAGCCTGGCTACTTTTGGAGAGACAATGGCTTCCTCCAAACTGCCATTAAGAAACTGGGAGGGCATAGTTTTTTTCAGAGGGAAAATGGCCAATGTACGTGTCCAAGTCCTTGGCCTGAGACTGCGCGTCTGACGGGTATAAACCTGAAAGGGTCTGGATTTCTCACAGACTAAAGCTGCCACCTGTTAGAATTTTGAATACTTTTGAAGAGACTGTATCTTCCTCCAAAATGGGAATAAGAAACTGGGAGGGTGTGGTTTTTTTCAGAGGGAATAATGCCCTTGTTCATGTCCAGGGCCCTTGCCCACAGTGTGGAAGTCTGACAGCTAAAATTCCAAAAGGATCAGGATTTCTCCCAGACTAAAGCTGCCACCTCTTAGAAACCCTGGCTACTTTTGGAGAGACAATGGCTTCCTCCAAACTGCCATTAAGAAACTGGGACGGTGTGGTTTTCTTCAGAGGGAAAATGGCCACTGTTCGTATCCATGGCAATGGGCCTGAGCCTGGGCCTCTGACAGCTAAAAGTCCGAAAGGGTCAGGATTTCTCCCAGACTAAAGATGCCACAACTTACAATCCTGGCTACTTTTGGAGATAGAATGTCTTCCTCAAAACGGCCATTAAGAAACTGGGAGGTTGTGGTTTTCTTCACAGGGAAAATTGCAAATATTCATATCCTGCGGCCTTGGCCTGAGACTGGGTGTCTGACAGCTAAAATTCTGAACAGATCAGGATTTCTGCCAGACTAAAGATGCCAGCAATTAGAAGCCTGGCTACGTTTGGAGAGACCAACACTACCTACAAACTGGTATTAACAAACTGGGAGAGTGTGGGTTTTTTTAGAGGATAAGTGGCCAATGTTCGTATCCAGGGCAATGGCCTGAGACTGGGCGTCTGACAGCTAATACCCAAAAGGATCGGGATTTCTCCCTGACTAAAAATGCAACCACTTAGAATCCTGGCTACTTTTGGAGATACAATGTCTTCCTCAAAATGGCCATTAAGAAACTGGGAGGGTGTGGTTTTTTCAGAGGGAAAATAGCCAATGTTCGTATCCAGGGCAATTGCCCTGAGACTGGGCGTCTGACAGCTCAAATTCCGAAGGGGTCAGGATTTCTCCTAGACTAAAGATGCCACCACTGAGAACCCTGGCTGTTCATGGAGTGCCAATAACCTCCTCTAAATGTGTTTTACAAAAGTGGTTAAGTGATCTTTATTTCACAGAGAAATAGGCTCTTCTTTGCATGCAGAGGCATGGTCCTGAAACTGGGCTTCAGCCTGCTAAAATTCCGAAAGGATCAGGATTTCTCCCCTACTTTAGATGCCAGCTGTTAGAAGCCTGGCTACTTTTGGAGAGACAATGTCTTCCTCCAAACTGCCATTAAGAAACTGGGAGGGCGTAGTTTTTTTCAGAGGGAAAATGGCCAATATACGTGTCCAAGTCCTTGGCCTGAGACTGCGCGTCTGATGGGTATAAACCTGAAAGGGTCAGGATTTCTCCCAGACTAAAGCTGCCACCTGTTAGAATCTTGAATACTTTTGAAGAGACTGTATCTTCCTCCAAAATGGGAATAAGAAACTGGGAGGGTGTGGTTTTTTTCAGAGGGAATATTGCCATTGTTCATATCCTGGGCCCTTGACCTGAGACTGAGCGTCTGACAGCTAAAATTCCGAAATGATCAGGATTTCTCCCAGTCTAAAGATGCCAGCAGTTAGAAGCCTGGCTACTTTTGGAGAGACCAACACTACCTCCAAGGTGGTATTAAGAAACCGGGAGGGTGTGGATTTTTTCGGAGGGAAAATGGCCAGTGTGCATGTCCAGGGCAATTGCCCACAGTGTGGAAGTCTGACAGCTAAAATTCCAAAAGGATCAGGATTTCTCCCAGACTAAAGCTGCCACCTCTTAGAAACCTGGCTACTTTTGGAGAGACAATGTCTTCCTCCAAACTGCCTTTAAGAAACTGGGACGGTGTGGTTTTCTTCAGAGGGAAAGTGACCAATGTTCGTATCCAGGGCAATTGGCCTGAGACTGGGCGTCTGACAGCTAATATCTGAAAGGATCGGGATTTCTCCCTGACTAAAAATGCAACCGCTTAGAATCCTGGCTACTTTTGGAGATACAATGTCTTCCTCAAAATGGCCATTAAGAAACTGGGAGGGTGTGGTTTTTTTTAGAGGGAAAATAGCCAATGTTCGTATCCAGGGCAATTGCCCTGAGACTGGGCGTCTGACAGCTCAAATTCTGAAAGGGTCAGGATTTCTCCTAGACTAAAGATGCCACCACTGAGAACCCTGGCTCTTCATGGAGTGCCAATAACCTCCTCTAAATGGGTATTACAAAAGTGGTTAAGTGATCTTTATTTCACAGAGAAATAGGCTCTTCTTTGCATGCAGAGGCATGGTCCTGAAACTGGGCTTCAGCCTGCTAAAATTCCGAAAGGATCAGGATTTCTCCCTACTTTAGATGCCAGCTGTTAGAAGCCTGGCTACTTTTGGAGAGACAATGGCTTCCTCCAAACTGCCATTAAGAAACTGGGAGGGCATAGTTTTTTTCAGAGGGAAAATGGCCAATGTACGTGTCCAAGTCCTTGGCCTGAGACTGCGCGTCTGACGGGTATAAACCTGAAAGGGTCTGGATTTCTCACAGACTAAAGCTGCCACCTGTTAGAATTTTGAATACTTTTGAATAGACTGTATCTTCCTCCAAAATGGGAATAAGAAACTGGGAGGGTGTGGTTTTTCAGAGGGAATATTGCCATTGTTCATGTCCAGGGCCCTTGCCCACAGTGTGGAAGTCTGACAGCTAAAATTCCAAAAGGATCAGGATTTCTCCCAGACTAAAGCTGCCACCTCTTAGAAACCCTGGCTACTTTTGGAGAGACAATGGCTTCCTCCAAACTGCCATTAAGAAACTGGGAGGGCGTAGTTTTTTTCAGAGGGAAAATGGCCAATATACGTGTCCAAGTCCTTGGCCTGAGTCTGCGCGTCTGATGGGTATAAACCTGAAAGGGTCAGGATTTCTCCCAGACTAAAGCTGCCACCTGTTAGAATTTTGAATACTTTTGAAGAGACTGTATCTTCCTCCAAAATGGGAATAAGAAACTGGGAGGGTGTGGTTTTTCAGAGGGAATATTGCCATTGTTCATATCCTGGGCCCTTGACCTGAGACTGAGCGTCTGACAGCTAAAATTCGAAATGATCAGGATTTCTCCCAGTCTAAAGATGCCAGCAGTTAGAAGCCTGGCTACTTTTGGAGAGACCAACACTACCTCCAAGGTGGTATTAAGAAACCGGGAGGGTGTGGATTTTCGGAGGAAAATGGCCAGTGTGCATGTCCAGGGCAATTGCCCACAGTGTGGAAGTCTGACAGCTAAAATTCCAAAAGGATCAGGATTTCTCCCAGACTAAAGCTGCCACCTCTTAGAAACCTGGCTACTTTTGGAGAGACAATGTCTTCCTCCAAACTGCCTTTAGAAACTGGGACGGTGTGGTTTTCTTCAGAGGAAAGTGACCAATGTTCGTATCCAGGGCAATTGGCCTGAGACTGGGCGTCTGACAGCTAATATCTGAAAGGATCGGGATTTCTCCCTGACTAAAAATGCAACCGCTTAGAATCCTGGCTACTTTTGGAGATACAATGTCTTCCTCAAAATGGCCATTAAGAAACTGGGAGGGTGTGGTTTTTTTTAGAGGGAAAATAGCCAATGTTCGTATCCAGGGCAATTGCCCTGAGACTGGGCGTCTGACAGCTCAAATTCTGAAAGGGTCAGGATTTCTCCTAGACTAAAGATGCCACCACTGAGAACCCTGGCTCTTCATGGAGTGCCAATAACCTCCTCTAAATGGGTATTACAAAAGTGGTTAAGTGATCTTTATTTCACAGAGAAATAGGCTCTTCTTTGCATGCAGAGGCATGGTCCTGAAACTGGCTTCAGCCTGCTAAAATTCGAAAGGATCAGGATTTCTCCCCTACTTTAGATGCCAGCTGTTAGAAGCCTGGCTACTTTTGGAGAGACAATGGCTTCCTCCAAACTGCCATTAAGAAACTGGGAGGGCATAGTTTTTTTCAGAGGGAAAATGGCCAATGTACGTGTCCAAGTCCTTGGCCTGAGACTGCGCGTCTGACGGGTATAAACCTGAAAGGGTCTGGATTTCTCACAGACTAAAGCTGCCACCTGTTAGAATTTTGAATACTTTTGAATAGACTGTATCTTCCTCCAAAATGGGAATAAGAAACTGGGAGGGTGTGGTTTTTTTCAGAGGGAATATTGCCATTGTTCATGTCCAGGGCCCTTGCCCACAGTGTGGAAGTCTGACAGCTAAAATTCCAAAAGGATCAGGATTTCTCCCAGACTAAAGCTGCCACCTCTTAGAAACCCTGGTTACTTTTGGAGAGACAATGGCTTCCTCCAAACTGCCATTAAGAAACTGGGACGGTGTGGTTTTCTTCAGAGGGAAAATGGCCACTGTTCGTATCCATGGCAATGGACCTGAGCCTGGGCCTCTGACAGCTAAAAGTCCGAAAGGGTCAGGATTTCTCCCAGACTAAAGATGCCACAACTTACAATCCTGGCTACTTTTGGAGATAGAATGTCTTCTTTAAAATGGCCATTAAGAAACTGGGAGGTTGTGGTTTTCTTCACAGGGAAAATTGCAAATATTCATATCCTGCGGCCTTGGCCTGAGACTGGGTGTCTGACAGCTAAAATTCTGAACAGATCAGGATTTCTGCCAGACTAAAGATGCCAGCAATTAGAAGCCTGGCTACGTTTGGAGAGACCAACACTACCTCCAAACTGGTATTAACAAACTGGGAGAGTGTGGGTTTTAGAGGATAAGTGGCCAATGTTCGTATCCAGGGCAATGGCCTGAGACTGGGCGTCTGACAGCTAATACCCAAAAGGATCGGGATTTCTCCCTGACTAAAAATGCAACCACTTAGAATCCTGGCTACTTTTGGAGATACAATGTCTTCCTCAAAATGGCCATTAAGAAACTGGGAGGGTGTGGTATTTTTCAGCGGGAAAATAGCCAATGTTTGTATCCAGGGCAATTGCCCTGAGACTGGGCGTCTGACAGCTCAAATTCCGAAAGGGTCAGGATTTCTCCTAGACTAAAGATGCCACCACTGAGAACCCTGGCTGTTCATGGAGTGCCAATAACCTCCTCTAAATGTGTTTTACAAAAGTGGTTAAGTGATCTTTATTTCACAGAGAAATAGGCGCTTCTTTGCATGCAGAGGCATGGTCCTGAAACTGGGCTTCGGCCTGCTAAAATTTCGAAAGGATCAGGATTTCTCCAGACTAAATATGCCAGCAGATAGAAGGCCGGGTAGTTTTGCAAAGATCACCACTACCTCAAAACTGGTATTAAGAAACTGGGAAGGTGTGGGTTTTTAGAGGATAAGTGGCCAATGTTCGTATCCAGGGCAATTGGCCTGAGACTGGGCGTCTGACAGCTAATACCCGAAAGGATCGGGATTTCTCCTGACTAAAGATGCAACCACTTAGAATCCTGGCTACTTTTGGAGATACAATGTCTTCCTCAAAATGGCCATTAAGAAACTGGGAGGGTGTGGTTTTTCAGAGGAAAAAAGCCAATGTTCGTATCAGGGCAATTGCCCTGAGACTGGGCGTCTGACAGCTCAAATTCCGAAAGGGTCAGGATTTCTCCTAGACTAAAGATGCCACCACTGAGAAGCCTGGCTGTACATGGAGTGCCAAAAGCCTCCTCTAAATGGATATTACAAAAGTGGTTACGTGATCTTTATTTCACAGAGAAATAGGCTCTTCTTTGCATGCAGGGCCATTGGCCTGAGACAGGGCTTCAGCCTGCTAAAATTCGAAAGGATCAGGATTTCTCCCCTACTTTAGATGCCAGCTGTTAGAAGCCTGGCTACTTTTGGAGAGACAATGTCTTCCTCCAAACTGCCATTAAGAAACTGGGAGGCATAGTTTTTTTCAGAGGAAAATGGCCAATGTACGTGTCCAAGTCCTTGGCCTGAGACTGCGCGTCTGACGGGTATAAACCTGAAAGGGTCTGGATTTCTCACAGACTAAAGCTGCCACCTGTTAGAATTTTGAATACTTTTGAATAGACTGTATCTTCCTCCAAAATGGGAATAAGAAACTGGGAGGGTGTGGTTTTTTCGAAAGGAAAATGGCCAATGTACATGTCCAGGGCCCATGCCCACAGTGTGGAAGTCTGACAGCTAAAATTCCGAAATGATCAGGATTTCTCCCAGACTAAAGCTGCCACCTCTTAGAAACCCTGGCTACTTTTGGAGAGACAATGGCTTCCTCCAAACTGCCATTAAGAAACTGGGACGGTGTGGTTTTCTTCAGAGGGAAAATGGCCACTGTTCGTATCCATGGCAATGGGCCTGAGACTGGGCCTCTGACAGCTAAAAGTCCGAAAGGGTCAGGATTTCTCCCAGACTAAAGATGCCACAACTTACAATCCTGGCTACTTTTGGAGATAGAATGTCTTCCTCAAAACGGCCATTAAGAAACTGGGAGGTTGTGGTTTTCTTCACAGGGAAAATTGCAAATATTCATATCCTGCGGCCTTGGCCTGAGACTGGGTGTCTGACAGCTAAAATTCTGAACAGATCAGGATTTCTGCCAGACTAAAGATGCCAGCAATTAGAAGCCTGGCTACGTTTGGAGAGACCAACACTACCTCCAAACTGGTATTAACAAACTGGGAGAGTGTGGGATTTTTAGAGGATAAGTGGCCAATGTTCGTATCCAGGGCAATTGGCCTGAGACTGGCGTCTGACAGCTAATACCCAAAGGATCGGGATTTCTCCTGACTAAAGATGCAACCACTTAGAATCCTGGCTACTTTTGGAGATACAATGTCTTCCTCAAAATGGCCATTAAGAAACTGGGAGGGTGTGGTTTTTTTTAGAGGGAAAATAGCCAATGTTCGTATCCAGGGCAATTGCCCTGAGACTGGGCGTCTGACAGCTCAAATTCCGAAAGGGTCAGGATTTCTCCTAGACTAAAGATGCCACCACTGAGAACCCTGGCTGTTCATGGAGTGCCAATAACCTCCTCTAAATGTGTTTTACAAAAGTGGTTAAGTGATCTTTATTTCACAGAGAAATAGGCTCTTCTTTGCATGCAGAGGCATGGTCCTGAAACTGGGCTTCAGCCTGCTAAAATTCGAAAGGATCAAGATTTCTCCCTACTTTAGATGCCAGCTGTTAGAAGCCTGGCTGCTTTTGGAGAGACAATGTCTTCCTCCAAACTGCCATTAAGAAACTGGGAGGCGTAGTTTTTTCAGAGGGAAAATGGCCAATATACGTGTCCAAGTCCTTGGCCTGAGACTGCGCGTCTGATGGGTATAAACCTGAAAGGGTCTGGATTTCTCCCAGACTAAAGCTGCCACCTGTTAGAATCTTGAATACTTTTGAAGAGACTGTATCTTCCTCCAAAATGGGAATAAGAAACTGGGAGGTGTGGTTTTTCAGAGGGAATATTGCCATTGTTCATTTGACCTGAGACTGGAGCGTCTGACAGCTAAAATTCCAAAATGATCAGGATTTCTCCCAGACTAAAGCTGCCACCTCTTAGAAACCCTGGCTACTTTTGGAGAGACAATGGCTACCTCCAAACTGCCATTAAGAAACTGGGATGGTGTGGATTTTCAGAGGGAAAATGGCCACTGTGCATATCCATGGCAATGGGCACTGAGACTGGGCGTTTGACAGCTGAAAGTCCAAATGGGTCAGGATTTCTCCCAGACTAAATGCCACCTCTTACAATCCTGGCTACTTTTGGAGATAGAATGTCTTCCTCAAACGGCCATTAAGAAACTGGGAGGTTGTGGTTTTCTTCACAGGGAAAATTGCAAATATTCATATCCTGCGGCCTTGGCCTGAGACTGGAGTGTCTGACAGCTAAAATTCTGAACAGATCAGATTTCTGCCAGACTAAAGATGCCAGCAATTAGAAGCCTGGCTACGTTTGAGACCAACACTACCTCCTAAAACTATTAACAAACTGGGAGAGTGTGGGTTTTTAGAGGATATGGCCAATGTTCGTATCCAGGGCAATGGGCCTGAGACTGGGCGTCTGACAGCTAATACCCAAAAGGATCGGGATTTCTCCTGACTAAAAAATGCAACCACTTAGAATCCTGGCTACTTTTGGAGGTACAATGTCTTCCTCAAAATGGCCATTAGAGAAACTGGGAGGGTGTGGTTTTTCAGAGGAAAATAGCCAATATTTTATCAGGGCAATTGCCCTGCGACTGGGCGTCTGACAGCTCAAATTCGAAGGTCAAGTTTCTCTAGACTAAAGATGCCACCACTGAGAACCCTGGCTGTTCATGGAGTGCAAATAGCCTCCTCTAAATGGGTATTACAAAAGTGGTTAAGTGATCTTTATTTCACAGAGAAATAGGCCCTTCTTTGCATGCAGGGTCATTGGCCTGAGACAGGGCTTGCCTGCTAAAATTCGAAAGGATCAGGTTTCTCCACCTAAATGCCAGCAGATAGAAGCCGGTGAGTATTGAATCTTCCTCCAAATGCTCATAAGAAACTGGGAGGTGTGGTTTCAGTGGATTTTTCCAATGGATAATGGCCAATTTCGCAGATCAGGTCTGACAGACTGGGCGTCGAGTAATACTCCCAAAGGATCAAGATTTCCGACTAAAGTGAACCCTGTAGATCATTTGGAGATACAATGTCTTCCTCAAATGGCCATTAAGAAACTGGGAGGGTGTGTTTTCAGAGGGAAAATAGCCAATGTTCGTATCCAGGGCAATTGCCTGAGACTGGGCTCTGACAGCTCAAATTCTGAAAGGGTCAGGATTTCTCCTAGACTAAAGATGCACCACTGAAACCTGGCTTTCATGAGTGCCAATAACTCCTCTAAATGGTATTACAAAAGTGGTTGGATCTTATTCACAGAGAAATAGGCTCTTTTGCATGCAGGGCATGGTCCTGAAACTGGGCTTCAGCCTGCTAAAATTCAAAGGATCAGATTTCTCCTACTTTAGATGCCAGCTGTTAGAAGCCTGGCTCTTTGAGAGACAATGTCTTCCTCCAAACTGCCATTAAGAAACTGGAGGCGAGTTTTTTTCAGAGGAAAATGGCCAATTACGTGTCAAGTCCTTGGCCTGAGACTGCGTCTGATGGGTATAAACCTGAAAGGGTCGGATTTCTCCCAGACTAAAGCTGCCACCTGTTAGAATCTTGAATACTTTTGAAGAGCTGTATCTTCCTCCAAATGGAATAAGAAACTGGGAGGTGTGGTTTTTCAGAGGGAATATTGCCATTGTTCTATCCTGGGCCCTTGCCGAGTTGAGTCTGACAGCTAAAATTCGAAATGATCAGGATTTCTCCCAGCTAAAGATGCCACGTTAGAACCTGGCTACTTTGGAGAGACAACTCCTCCAAGTGGTATTAAGAAACCGGAGGGTGTGGTTTTTCGAGGAAAATGGCCGTTCATGTCCAGGGCAATGCCACAGGTGGAAGTCTGACAGCTAAAATTCCAAAGGATCAGGATTTCTCCCAGACTAAAGTGCCACCTTAAAACCTGGCTACTTTTGAGAAAATGTCTTCCTCAAACGGCCATTAAGAAACTGGGAGGTTGTGGTTTTCTTCAAGGAAAATTGCAAATTTCTATCCTGGGCCTTGCCTGAGACTGGGTCTGACAGCTAAAATTCTGAAAGATCAGATTTCTCCAGACTAAAGATGCCAATTAGAACCTGGCTACTTTGGAGAACCAACACTACCTCCAAACTGGTATTAAGAAACTGGGAGAGTGTGGGTTTTTTAGAGGAAAAGGCCAATGTTCGTATCCAGGGCAATTGGCCTGAGACTGGGCGTCTGACAGCTAAAATCAAAGGATCGGATTTCTCCTGACTAAAGATGAACCACTTAGAATCCTGGCTACTTTTGAGATACAATGTCTTCCTCAAAATGGCCATTAAGAAACTGGGAGGTGTGGTTTTTTAGAGGAAAATAGCCAATGTTCGTATCCAGGGCAATTGCCCTGAGACTGGGCTCTGACAGCTCAAATTCGAAGGGTCAGGATTTCTCCTAGACTAAAGATGCCACCACTGAGAACCCTGGCTGTTCATGGAGTGCCAATAACCTCCTCTAAATGGGTTTTACAAAGTGGTTAAGTGATCTTTATTTCACAGAGAAATAGGCTCTTCTTTGCATGCAGAGGCATGGTCCTGAAACTGGGCTTCGCCTGCTAAAATTCGAAAGGATCAGGATTTCTCCACTAAATGCCAGCGTAGAAGCCGGTATTTTGAAGACAACTCCTCAAACTGCATTAAGAAACTGGGAGGGTGTTTTTTAGAGGAAATGGCCAATGTCGTTCCAGATTGGCCTGAGACTGCGTCTGACGTAAACCGAAAGGTCGGATTTCTCCGACTAAAGTGCACCTTAGAATCTGTACTTTGGAGAATGTCTTCCTCAAAATGGCATAAGAAACTGGGAGGGTGTGGTTTTTTAGAGGAATAGCCAATGTTCTATCCAGGGCATTGCCCGAGATGGGTCTGACAGCAAATTCCAAAGGTCAGGATTTCTCCAGACTAAAGTGCCACCACTAGAACCCTGGCTCTTTGGAGGCAATCTCCTCAAATGGTTTAAAATGGTAGTGGTTTTTCAAGGAAAAGGCTTTCTTCATGCAGGGCATGGCCTGAGACTGGGCTCTGCAGCTAAAATTCGAAAGGATCAGGATTTCTCCACTAGATGCCACTAGAAGCCTGGATTTGAGACAACTCCTCAAACTGATTAAGAAACTGGGAGGTGTGTTTTCAGAGGAAATGGCCAATGTTCGTTCCAGGGCATTGGCCTGAGACTGGCGTCTGACGTAAACCGAAAGGATCGGATTTCTCCAGACTAAAGATGCACCTTAGAATCCTGCTACTTTTGGAGACATGCTTCTCAAAATGGATTAAGAAACTGGGAGGTGTGGTTTTTAGAGGAAAATGCCAATGTTATCAGGCAATTGCCCTGAGACTGGGCGTCTGACAGCTAAATTCCAAGGTCAGGATTTCTCCAGACTAAAGATGCCACCACTGAAACCCTGACAATCCTGGCTACTTTTGGAGATAGAATGTCTTCCTCAAAACGGCCATTAAGAAACTGGGAGGTTGTGGTTTTCTTCACAGGGAAAAATTGCAAATATTCATATCCTGCGGCCTTGGCCTGAGACTGGGTGTCTGACAGCTAAAATTCTGAACAGATCAGGATTTCTGCCAGACTAAAGATGCCAGCAATTAGAAGCCTGGCTACGTTTGGAGAGACCAACACTACCTACAAACTGGTATTAACAAACTGGGAGAGTGTGGGATTTTTAGAGGATAAGTGGCCAATGTTCGTATCCAGGGCAATTGGCCTGAGACTGGGCGTCTGACAGCTAATACCCAAAAGGATCGGGATTTCTCCTGACTAAAGATGCAACCACTTAGAATCCTGGCTACTTTTGGAGATACAATGTCTTCCTCAAAATGGCCATTAAGAAACTGGGAGGGTGTGGTTTTTTCAGAGGGAAAATAGCCAATGTTTGTATCCAGGGCAATTGCCCTGAGACTGGGCGTCTGACAGCTCAAATTCCGAAGGGGTCAGGATTTCTCCTAGACTAAAGATGCCACCACTGAGAACCCTGGCTGTTCATGGAGTGCCAATAACCTCCCTCTAAATGGGTATTACAAAAGTGGTTAAGTGATCTTTATTTCACAGAGAAATAGGCTCTTTTTGCATGCAGAGGCATGGTCCTGAAACTGGGCTTCGGCCTGCTAAAATTCGAAAGGATCAAGATTTCTCCCCTACTTTAGATGCCAGCTGTTAGAAGCCTGGCTACTTTTGGAGAGACAATGTCTTCCTCCAAACTGCCATTAAGAAACTGGGAGGGCGTAGTTTTTTTCAGAGGGAAAATGGCCAATATACGTGTCCAAGTCCTTGGCCTGAGACTGCGCGCCTGATGGGTATAAACCTGAAAGGGTCAGGATTTCTCCCAGACTAAAGCTGCCACCTGTTAGAATCTTGAATACTTTTGAAGAGACTGTATCTTCCTCCAAAATGGGAATAAGAAACTGGGAGGGTGTGGTTTTTTCAGAGGGAATATTGCCATTGTTCATATCCTGGGCCCTTGACCTGAGATTGAGCGTCTGACAGCTAAAATTCCGAAATGATCAGGATTTCTCCCAGTCTAAAGATGCCAGCAGTTAGAAGCCTGGCTACTTTTTGAGAGACCAACACTACCTCCAAGGTGGTATTAAGAAACCGGGAGGGTGTGGTTTTTTTCGGAGGGAAAATGGCCATTGTACATGTCCAGGGCAATTGCCCACAGTGTGGAAGTCTGACAGCTAAAATTCCAAAAGGATCAGGATTTCTCCCAGACTAAAGCTGCCACCTCTTAGAAACCTGGCTACTTTATGAGAGACAATGTCTTCCTCCAAACTGCCTTTAAGAAACTGGGACGGTGTGGTTTTCTTCAGAGGGAAAGTGGCCACTGTTCGTATCCAGGGCAATTGGCCTGAGACTGGGCGTCTGACAGCTAATATCTGAAAGGATCGGGATTTCTCCCTGACTAAAAATGCAACCGCTTAGAATCCTGACTACTTTTGGAGATACAATGTCTTCCTCAAAATGGCCATTAAGAAACTGGGAGGGAATGGTTTTTTTCAGAGGGAAAATAGCCAATGTTCGTATCCAGGGCAATTGCCCTGAGACTGGGCGTCTGACAGCTCAAATTCCGAAGGGGTCAGGATTTCTCCAAGACTAAAGATGCCACCACTGAGAAGCCTGGCTGTACATGGAGTGCCAAAAGCCTCCTCTAAATGGATATTACAAAAGTGGTTACGTGATCTTTATTTCACAGAGAAATAGGCGCTTCTTTGCATGCAGGGCCATTGGCCTGAGACAGGGCTTCGGCCTGCTAAAATTCCGAAAGGATCAGGATTTCTCCAGACTAAATATGCCAGCAGATAGAAGGCCGGGTAGTTTTGCAAAGATCACCACTACCTCAAAACTGGTATTAAGAAACTGGGAAGATGTGGGGTTTTTAGAGGATAAGTGGCCAATGTTCGTATCCAGGGCAATTGGCCTGAGACTGGGCGTCTGACAGCTAATACCCGAAAGGATCGGGATTTCTCCCTGACTAAAGATGCAACCACTTAGAATCCTGGCTACTTTTGGAGATACAATGTCTTCCTCAAAATGGCCATTAAGAAACTGGGAGGGTGTGGTTTTTTTCAGCGGGAAAATAGCCAATGTTCGTATCAAGGGCAATTGCCCTGAGACTGGGCGTCTGACAGCTCAAATTCCGAAAGGGTCAGGATTTCTCCTAGACTAAAGATGCCACCAGTGAGAACCCTGGCTGTTCATGGAGTGCCAATAACCTCCTCTAAATGTGTTTTACAAAAGTGGTTAAGTGATCTTTATTTCACAGAGAAATAGGCTCTTCTTTGCATGCAGAGGCATGGTCCTGAAACTGGGCTTCAGCCTGCTAAAATTCCGAAAGGATCAGGATTTCTCCCCTACTTTAGATGCCAGCTGTTAGAAGCCTGGCTGCTTTTGGAGAGACAATGTCTTCCTCCAAACTGCCATTAAGAAACTGGGAGGGCGTAGTTTTTTTCAGAGGGAAAATGGCCAATATACGTGTCCAAGACCTTGGCCTGAGACTGCGCGTCTGACGGGTATAAACCTGAAAGGGTCTGGATTTCTCCCAGACTAAAGCTGCCACCTGTTAGAATCCTGAATACTTTTGAAGAGACTGTATCTTCCTCCAAAATGGGAATAAGAAACTGGGAGGGTGTGGTTTTTTTCAGAGGGAATATTGCCATTGTTCATATCCTGGGCCCTTGACCTGAGATTGAGCATCTGACAGCTAAAATTCCGAAATGATCAGGATTTCTCCCAGTCTAAAGATGCCAGCAGTTAGAAGCCTGGCTACTTTTGGAGAGACCAACACTACCTCCAAGGTGGTATTAAGAAACCGGGAGGGTGTGGTTTTTTCGGAGGGAAAATGGCCAGTGTACATGTCCAGGGCAATTGCCCACAGTGTGGAAGTCTGACAGCTAAAATTCCAAAAGGATCAGGATTTCTCCCAGACTAAAGCTGCCACCTCTTAGAAACCCTGGCTACTTTTGGAGAGACAATGGCTTCCTCCAAACTGCCATTAAGAAACTGGGACGGTGTGGTTTTCTTCAGAGGGAAAATGGCCACTGTTCGTATCCATGGCAATGGGCCTGAGACTGGGCCTCTGACAGCTAAAAGTCCGAAAGGGTCAGGATTTCTCCCAGACTAAAGATGCCACAACTTACAATCCTGGCTACTTTTGGAGATAGAATGTCTTCCTCAAAACGGCCATTAAGAAACTGGGAGGTTGTGGTTTTCTTCACAGGAAAATTGCAAATATTCATATCCTGCGGCCTTGGCCTGAGACTGGGTGTCTGACAGCTAAAATTCTGAACAGATCAGGATTTCTGCCAGACTAAAGATGCCAGCAATTAGAAGCCTGGCTACGTTTGGAGAGACCAACACTACCTCCAAACTGGTATTAACAAACTGGGGAGAGTGTGGGATTTTTAGAGGATAAGTGGCCAATGTTCGTATCCAGGGCAATTGCCCTGAGACCACGATCTGACAGCTCAAATTTCGAAGGGTCAGGATTTCTCCTAGACTAAAGATGCCACCACTGAGAACCCTGGCTGAGACTGGGCTCGCGCTCACTAATTCGAAAGGATCAGGATTTCTCCTGACCAAAGATGACCACTAGAATCCTGCTACTTTGCAATGACCATTGCCTCTGAAACCTCAGGGAAAAGGTTTCGTTTTAGTCAAAATCTGGGAAATTTCCCCCCCCAACCCGAGAAGTTTTAAACCCCAAAAAAAAAGGGAGGGGGGGGGGGGGGGGGGGGGGGGGGGGGGGGGGGGGGGGGGGGGGGGGGGGGGGGGGGGGGGGGGGGGGGGGGGGGGGGGGGGGGGGGGGGGGGGGGGGGGGGGGGGGGGGGGGGGGGGGGGGGGGGGGGGGGGGGGGGGGGGGGGGGGGGGGGGGGGGGCCTCTGCATGCAAAGAGCCATTTCGAAAAAGATCACTTAACCACTTTAAAACATTTAGAGGAGGTTTCACCCATAAGCAGGTTTAGGGTGGATCTTTGTCTGGGGAACTTGACCCTCGAATTTGAGCTGTCAGACGTTGTCCAGGAATTCCTGATAAAATTGTTTTTCCTCTAAAACACACCCTCCAAGTTTCTATGCAATTTGAGAAGACATTGTATCTCCAAAGTAGCCAGGATTCATGTGCATTTTTTGTCAGGAATCCCATCCTTTGGTATTAGCTGACGCTGTCTCAGGCCATTGCCCTGATACGAAATGCACTTACCCTAAAACCCACTCTCCAGTTTGTTATCAGTTGGAGGTAGTGTTGGTCTTCAAACGAGCCAGGCTTCTCTAATTGCTGGCATCTTTAGTCTGGAGAAACTGATCTGTTCAGAATTTTAGCTGTCAGACACCCAGTCTCAGGCCAAGCCCAGGATAAGAATATTTGCCCCTTTTCCTGTGAAAAACCACAACCTCCAGCTTCTTAATGGCTGTTTGAGGAAGACATTCTATCTCCAAAGTAGCCAGATTTGTTGTGGCATCTTTAGTCTGGGAGAAATCCTGACCTTCGGACTTTTAGCTGTCAGAGGCCCAGTCTCAGGCCCATTCATGGATACGAACAGTGGCCATTTTCCTCTGACGAAAACCACACCGTCCCAGTTTCTAATGGCAGTTTGGAGGAAGCCATTGTCTCTCCAAAAGTAGCCAGGGTTTCAAGAGGTGGCAGCTTTAGTCTGGGAGAAATCCTGATCCTTTGGAATTTTAGCTGTCAGACTTCACACTGTGGGCAAGGGCCCTGGACATGAACAATGGCAATATTCCTCTGAAAAACCACACCCTCCCAGTTTCTTTTTCCTCATTTTGGAGGAAGATACAGTCTCTTCAAAAGTATTCAAAATTCTAACAGGTGGCAGCTTTAGTCTGGAGAAATCCAGACCCTTTCAGGTTTATACCGACTAGACGCGCAGTCTCAGGCCAAGGACTTGAACACGACATTGGCCATTTTCCTCTGAAAAACTATGCCTCCCAGTTTCTTAATGGCAGTTTGGAGGAAGACATTGTCTCTTCCAAAAGTAGCCAGGCTTCTAACGCTGGCATCTAAAGTAGGGAGAAATCTCTGATCCTTTCGAATTTTAGCAGGCTGAAGCCCAGTTTCAGGACCATGCCTCTGCATGCAAAGAAGAGCCTATTTCTCTGTAAAATAAAGATCACTTAACCACTTTTGTAAAACCCATTTAGAGGAGGTAATTGGCACTCCATGAAAGCCAGGGTTCTCAGTGGTGGCATCTTTAGTCTAGGAGAAATCCTGACCCTTTCGAATTTGAGCAGTCAGACGCCAGTCTCAGGGCAATTGCCCTGATACGAACATTGGCTATTTTCCTCTAAAAACAACACCTCCCAGTTTCTTAATGGCCATTTTGAGGAAGACATTGTATCTCCAAAAGTAGCCAGGATTCTAATGGTTGCATCTTTAGTCAGGAGAAATCCCGATCCTTTCGGTATTAGCTGCCAGACGCCAGTCTCAGGCCAATTGCCCTGGATACGAACATTGGCCACTTATCCTCTAAAAACCCACACCTTCCCAGTTTCTTAATACCAGTTTTGAGGTAGTGTGATCTTGCAAACTCACCCTTCTATCTGCTGGCATATTTAGTCTGGAGAAATCCTGATCTTTCGAATTTTAGCAGGCTAAACCCAGTTTCAGGACCATGCTCTGCATGCAAAAAGAGCCTACTGAATATCCTTACCACTTTTTAATACCATTAGAGAGGTATTGCACCAAACAGCCGTCTCAGTGATCTTAGTCAGGAGAACCTGACCCTTTGAATTGAGCGTCAGAGCCAGTCTCAGGGCAATTGCCTGAAAACATTGGCATATCTTAAACGATCAGTTAATGTTCTCAAAGTGAGGTTCATTGTGGCATCTTTAGTCTGGAGAAACCTGATCTTTCGAATTTTAGTGTCAGACCCAGTCTCAGGCCAGCGGATATGATATTTGCAATTTTCCTGAAGAAACCAACTCCCGTTTCTTAATGCGTTGAGAGACATTCTCTCCAAAGTAGCCAGTTGTATGTCACTTAGTCTGGGAGAAATCCTTCGGACTTAGCTGCAGTCCAAAAGTAGCCAGGGTTTCTAAGAGGTGGCAGCTTTAGTCTGGGAGAAATCCTGATCCTTTTGGAATTTTAGCTGTCAGACTTCCACACTGTGGGCAATTGCCCTGGACATGTACACTGGCCATTTTCCTCCGAAAAAACCACACCCTCCCGGTTTCTTAATACCACCTTGGAGGTAGTGTTGGTCTCTCCAAAAGTAGCCAGGCTTCTAACTGCTGGCATCTTTAGACTGGGAGAAATCCTGATCATTTCGGAATTTTAGCTGTCAGATGCTCAATCTCAGGTCAAGGGCCCAGGATATGAACAATGGCAATATTCCCTCTGAAAAAAACCACACCCTCCCAGTTTCTTATTCCCATTTTGGAGGAAGATACAGTCTCTTCAAAAGTATTCAGGATTCTAACAGGTGGCAGCTTTAGTCTGGGAGAAATCCAGACCCTTTCAGGTTTATACCCGTCAGACGCGCAGTCTCAGGCCAAGGTCTTGGACACGTATATTGGCCATTTTCCTCTGAAAAAAACTACGCCCTCCCAGTTTCTTAATGGCAGTTTGGAGGAAGACATTGTCTCTCCAAAAGCAGCCAGGCTTCTAACAGCTGGCATCTAAAGTAGGGGAGAAATCCTGATCCTTTCGGAATTTTAGCAGGCTGAAGCCCAGTTTCAGGACCATGCCTCTGCATGCAAAGAAGAGCCTATTTCTCTGTGAAATAAAGATCACGTAACCACTTTTGTAATATCCATTTAGAGGAGGCTTTTGGCACTCCATGTACAGCCAGGCTTCTCAGTGGTGGCATCTTTAGTCTTGGAGAAATCCTGACCCCTTCGGAATTTGAGCTGTCAGACGCCCAGTCTCAGGGCAATTGCCCTGGATACGAACATTGGCTATTTTCCCTCTGAAAAAAACCACACCCTCCCAGTTTCTTAATGGCCATTTTGAGGAAGACATTGTATCTCCAAAAGTAGTCAGGATTCTAAGCGGTTGCATTTTTAGTCAGGGAGAAATCCCGATCCTTTCAGATATTAGCTGTCAGACGCCCAGTCTCAGGCCAATTGCCCTGGATACGAACAGTGGCCACTTTCCCTCTGAAGAAAACCACACCGTCCCAGTTTCTTAAAGGCAGTTTGGAGGAAGACATTGTCTCTCCAAAAGTAGCCAGGTTTCTAAGAGGTGGCAGCTTTAGTCTGGGAGAAATCCTGATCTTTTGGAATTTTAGCTGTCAGACTTCCACACTGTGGGCAATTGCCCTGGACATGTACAATGGCCATTTTCCTCCGAAAAACCACACCCTCCCGGTTTCTTAATACCACCTTGGAGGTAGTGTTGGTCTCTCCAAAAGTAGCCAGGCTTTAACTGCTGGCATCTTTAGACTGGGAGAAATCCTGATCATTTCGGAATTTTAGCTGTCAGACGCTCAATCTCAGGTCAAGGGCCCAGGATATGAACAATGGCAATATTCCCTCTGAAAAAACCACACCCTCCCAGTTTCTTATTCCCATTTTGGAGGAAGATACAGTCTCTTCAAAAGTATTCAAGATTCTAACAGGTGGCAGCTTTAGTCTGGGAGAAATCCTGACCCTTTCAGGTTTATACCCATCAGACGCGCAGTCTCAGGCCAAGGACTTGGACACGTATATTGGCCATTTTCCCTCTGAAAAAAACTACCCTCCCAGTTTCTTAATGGCAGTTTGGAGGAAGACATTGTCTCTCCAAAAGTAGCCAGGCTTCTAACAGCTGGCATCTAAAGTAGGGGAGAAATCTTGATCCTTTCGAATTTTAGCAGGCTGAAGCCCAGTTTCAGGACCATGCCTCTGCATGCAAAAAGAGCCTATTTCTCTGTGAAATAAAGATCACTTAACCACTTTTGTAATACCCATTTAGAGGAGGTTATTGGCACTCCATGAACAGCCAGGGTTCTCAGTGGTGGCATCTTTAGTCTAGGAGAAATCCTGACCCCTTCGAATTTGAGCTGTCAGACGCCCAGTCTCAGGGCAATTGCCCTGGATAAAACATTGGCTATTTTCCCTCTGAAAAAACCACACCCTCCCAGTTTCTTAATGGCCATTTTGAGGAAGACATTGTATCTCCAAAAGTAGCCAGGATTCTAAGTGGTTGCATCTTTAGTCAGGAGAAATCCCGATCCTTTTGGGTATTAGCTGTCAGACGCCCAGTCTCAGGCCAATTGCCCTGGATACGAACATTGGCCACTTATCCTCTAAAATCCCACACTCTCCCAGTTTTTTAATACCAGTTTGTAGGTAGTGTTGGTCTCTCCAAACGTAGCCAGGCTTCTAATTGCTGGCATCTTTAGTCTGGCAGAAATCCTGATCTGTTCAGAATTTTAGCTGTCAGACACCCAGTCTCAGGCCAAGGCCGCAGGATATGAATATTTGCAATTTTCCCTGTGAAGAAAACCACAACCTCCCAGTTTCTTAATGGCCGTTTTGAGGAAGACATTCTATCTCCAAAAGTAGCCAGGATTGTAAGTTGTGGCATCTTTAGTCTGGGAGAAATCCTGACCCTTTCGGACTTTTAGCTGTCAGAGGCCCAGTCTCAGGCCCATTGCCATGGATACGAACAGTGGCCATTTTCCCTCTGAAGAAAACCACACCGTCCCAGTTTCTTAATGGCAGTTTGGAGGAAGCCATTGTCTCTCCAAAAGTAGCCAGGGTTTCCTAGAGGTGGCAGCTTTAGTCTGGGAGAAATCCTGATCCTTTTGGAATTTTAGCTGTCAGACTTCCACACTGTGGGCATGGGCCCTGGACATGTACATTGGCCATTTTCCTTTCGAAAAAAACCACACCCTCCCAGTTTCTTATTCCCATTTTGGAGGAAGATACAGTCTCTTCAAAAGTATTCAAAATTCTAACAGGTGGCAGCTTTAGTCTGTGAGAAATCCAGACCCTTTCAGGCTTATACCCGTCAGACGCGCAGTCTCAGGCCAAGGACTTGGACACGTACATTGGCCATTTTCCCTCTGAAAAAAACTATGCCCTCCCAGTTTCTTAATGGCAGTTTGGAGGAAGACATTGTCTCTCCAAAAGTAGCCAGGCTTCTAACAGCTGGCATCTAAAGTAGGGGAGAAATCCTGATCCTTTCGGAATTTTAGCAGGCTGAAGCCCAGTTTCAGGACCATGCCTCTGCATGCAAAGAAGAGCCTATTTCTCTGTGAAATAAAGATCACTTAACCACTTTTGTAAAACCCATTTAGAGGAGGTTATTGGCACTCCATGAACAGCCAGGGTTCTCAGTGGTGGCATCTTTAGTCTAGGAGAAATCCTGACCCTTTCAGAATTTGAGCTGTCAGAAGCCCAGTCTCAGGGCAATTGCCCTGGATACGAACATTGGATATTTTCCCTCTAAAAAAAACCACACCCTCCCAGTTTCTTAATGGCCATTTTGAGGAAGACATTGTATCTCCAAAAGTAGCCAGGATTCTAAGTGGTTGCATCTTTAGTCAGGGAGAAATCCCGATCCTTTCGGGTATTAGCTGTCAGACGCCCAGTCTCAGGCCAATTGCCCTGGATACGAACATTGGCCACTTATCCTCTAAAAACCCCACACCTTCCCAGTTTCTTAATACCAGTTTTGAGGTAGTGGTGATCTTTGCAAAACTACCCGGCCTTCTATCTGCTGGCATATTTAGTCTGGAGAAATCCTGATCCTTTCGAATTTTAGCAGGCCGAAGCCCTGTCTCAGGCCAATGGCCCTGCATGCAAAGAAGAGCCTATTTCTCTGTGAAATAAAGATCACGTAACCACTTTTGTAATATCCATTTAGAGGAGGCTTTTGGCACTCCATGTACAGCCAGGCTTCTCAGTGGTGGCATCTTTAGTCTAGGAGAAATCCTGACCCTTTCGGAATTTGAGCTGTCAGACGCCCAGTCTCAGGGCAATTGCCCTGGATACGAACATTGGCTATTTTCCCGCTGAAAAAAACCACACCCTCCCAGTTTCTTAATGGCCATTTTGAGGAAGACATTGTATCTCCAAAAGTAGCCAGGATTCTAAGTGGTTGCATTTTTAGTCAGGGAGAAATCCCGATCCTTTTGGGTATTAGCTGTCAGACGCCCAGTCTCAGGCCATTGCCCTGGATACGAACATTGGCCACTTATCCTCTAAAAAAACCCACACTCTCCCAGTTTGTTAATACCAGTTTGGAGGTAGTGTTGGTTTCTCCAAACGTAGCCAGGCTTCTAATTGCTGGCATCTTTAGTCTGGCAGAAATCCTGATCTGTTCAGAATTTTAGCTGTCAGACACCCAGTCTCAGGCCAAGGCCGCAGGATATGAATATTTGCAATTTTCCCTGTGAAGAAAACCACAACCTCCCAGTTTCTTAATGGCCGTTTTGAGGAAGACATTCTATCTCCAAAGTAGCGCGTCTGACAGCTAATACCCAAAAGGATCGGGATTTCTCCCTGACTAAAAATGCAACCACTTAGAATCCTGGCTACTTTTGGAGATACAATGTCTTCCTCAAAATGGCCATTAAGAAACTGGGAGGGTGTGGTTTTTTTCAGAGGGAAAATAGCCAATGTTCGTATCCAGGGCAATTGCCCTGAGACTGGGCGTCTGACAGCTCAAATTCCGAAAGGGTCAGGATTTCTCCTAGACTAAAGATGCCACCACTGAGAACCCTGGCTGTTCATGGAGTGCCAATAACCTCCTCTAAATGGGTATTACAAAAGTGGTTAAGTGATCTTTATTTCACAGAGAAATAGGCTCTTCTTTGCATGCAGAGGCATGGTCCTGAAACTGGGCCGCTCTAAAATTCCAAAGGATCAGGATTTCTCCAGACTAAATATGCCAGCAGATAGAAGCCGGTAGTTTTGCAAGATCACCACTACCTCAAACTGGTATTAAGAAACTGGGAAGTGTGGGTTTTTTAGAGGAATGGCCAATGTTCGTATCCAGGGCAATTGGCCTGAGACTGGCGTCTGACAGCAACGAAAGGATCGGATTTCTCCGACTAAAGATGCACCCTAGAATCCTGGCTACTTTTGGAGAACAATGTCTTCTCAAATGGCCATTAAGAAACTGGGAGGGTGTGTTTTTCAGAGGAAAATAGCCAATGTTCTATCCAGGCATTGCCCTGAGACTGGGCGTCTGACAGCTCAATTCGAAGGGTCAGGATTTCTCTAGACTAAGATGCCACCACTGAGAAGCCTGGCTGTTGGAGTGCCAACCTCCTCTAAATGGTATTACAAAGTGGAAGTGATCTTATTTCAAGGAAATGGCCTTTTGCATGCAGGGCATGGCCTGAAGGGCTCGGCCTGCTAAAATCAAGGATCAGGATTTCTCAGACTAAATATGCCAGCAGATAGAAGGCCGGGTAGTTTGCAAAATCACCACTACCTCAAAACTGGTATTAAGAAACTGGGAAGATGTAGGTTTTAGAGGATATGTGGCCAATGTTTCGTATCCAGGGCTTAATTGGCCTGGACTAGGCGTCTGACAGCTAATACCGAAAGGATCGGGATTTCTCCTGACTAAAATGCAACCACTTAGAATCCTGGCTACTTTTGAGATACAATGTCTCTCAAAATGGCCATTAAGAAACTGGGAGGGTGTGGTTTTTAGAGGAAAATAGCCAATGTTCGTATCCAGGCAATTGCCCTGAGACTGGGCTCTGACAGCTCAAATTCTGAAAGGGTCAGGATTTCTCCTAGACTAAAGATGCCACCACTGAGAACCCTGGCTGTTCTGGAGTGCCAATAACCTCCTCTAAATGGGTTTTACAAAAGTGGTTATGATCTTTATTTCACAGAGAAATAGGCTCTTCTTGCATGCAGAGGCATGGTCCTGAAACTGGGCTTCAGCCTGCTAAAATTCAAAGGATCAGATTTCTCCCCTACTTTAGATGCCAGCTGTTAGAAGCCTGCTCTTTGGAGACAATGTCTTCTCCAAACTGCCATTAAGAAACTGGGAGGGCTAGTTTTTCAGAGGAAATGGCCAATGTACGTGTCCAAGTCCTTGGCCTGAGACTGCGCGTCTGACGGGTATAACCTGAAAGGGTCTGGATTTCTCCAGACTAAAGCTGCCACCTGTTAGAATTTTGATACTTTTGAAGAGACTGTACTTCCTCCAAAATGGGAATAAGAAACTGGGAGGGTGTGGTTTTTTTCAGAGGGAAAATGCCAATGTTCATGTCCAGGGCCCTTGCCCAACAGTGTGAAGTCTGACAGCTAAAATTCCAAAGGATCAGGATTTCTCCAGACTAAAGCTGCACCATAGAACCTGGCTACTTTTGGAGAGCAAACTCCTCCAAATGCATTAAGAAACTGGGACGTGTGGTTTTCAGAGGAAATGGCACTTCTTCCATGGCAATGGCCTGAGATGGGCTCTGAAGCTAAAATCCGAAAGGTCAGGATTTCTCAGACATCACTTAACCACTTTTGTAAAACCCATTTAGAGGAGGTTATTGGCACTCCATGAAGAGCCAGGGTTCTCAGTGGTGGCATCTTTAGTCTAGGAGAAATCCTGACCCTTTCAGAATTTGAGCAGTCAGACGCCCAGTCTCAGGGCAATTGCCCTGGATACGAACATTGGCTATTTTCCCTCTAAAAAAAACAACACCCTCCCAGTTTCTTAATGGCCATTTTGAGGAAGACATTGTATCTCCAAAAGTAGCCAGGATTCTAAGTGGTTGCATCTTTAGTCAGGGAGAAATCCCGATCCTTTCGGGTATTAGCTGCCAGACGCCCAGTCTCAGGCCAATTGCCCTGGATACGAACATTGGCCACTTATCCTCTAA
This sequence comes from Muscicapa striata striata, assembly GCA_030060385.1. Lineage (NCBI taxonomy): Eukaryota > Metazoa > Chordata > Aves > Passeriformes > Muscicapidae > Muscicapa > Muscicapa striata. The sequence goes on from JAREIS010001529.1 coordinate 32,617, forward strand.
AAACCCCACACCTTCCCAGTTTCTTAATACCAGTTTTGAGGTAGTGTTGATCTTTGCAAAACTACCCGGCCTTCTATCTGCTGGCATATTTAGTCTGGAGAAATCCTGATCCTTTCGAAATTTTAGCAGGCTGAAGCCCAGTTTCAGGACCATGCCTCTGCATGCAAAGAAGAGCCTATTTCTCTGTGAAATAAAGATCACTTAACCACTTTTGTAAAACCCATTTAGAGGAGGTTATTGGCACTCCATGAACAGCCAGGCTTCTCAGTGGTGGCATCTTTAGTCTAGGAGAAATCCTGACCCTTTCAGAATTTGAGCTGTCAGACGCCCAGTCTCAGGGCAATTGCCCTGGATACGAACATTGGATATTTTCCCTCTAAAAAAAAACCACACCCTCCCAGTTTCTTAATGGCCATTTTGAGGAAGACATTGTATCTCCAAAAGTAGCCAGGATTCTAAGCGGTTGCATTTTTAGTCAGGGAGAAATCCCGATCCTTTCAGATATTAGCTGTCAGACGCCCAGTCTCAGGCCAATTGCCCTGGATACGAACATTGGTCACTTTCCCTCTGAAGAAAACCACACCGTCCCAGTTTCTTAAAGGCAGTTTGGAGGAAGACATTGTCTCTCCAAAAGTAGCCAGGTTTCTAAGAGGTGGCAGCTTTAGTCTGGGAGAAACTGATCCTTTGGAATTTTAGCTGTCAGACTTCACACTGTGGGCAATTGCCCTGGACATGCACACTGGCCATTTTCCTCCGAAAACCACACCTCCCGGTTTCTTAATACCACCTTGGAGGTAGTGTTGGTCTCTCCAAAAGTAGCCAGGCTTCTAACTGCTGGCATCTTTAGACTGGGAGAAATCCTGATCATTTCGGGATTTTAGCTGTCAGACGCTCAATCTCAGGTCAAGGGCCCAGGATATGAACAATGGCAATATTCCCTCTGAAAAAAACCACACCCTCCCAGTTTCTTATTCCCATTTTGGAGGAAGATACAGTCTCTTTAAAAGTATTCAAGATTCTAACAGGTGGCAGCTTTAGTCTGGGAGAAATCCTGATCCTTTCAGGTTTATACCCATCAGACGCGCAGTCTCAGGCCAAGGACTTGACACGATATTGGCCATTTTCCTCTGAAAACTACGCCCTCCCAGTTTCTTAATGCAGTTTGGAGGAAGACATTGTCTCTCCTAAAAGCAGCCAGGCTTCTAACAGCTGGCATCTAAAGTAGGGGAGAAAACTTGATCCCTTTCAGGAATTTTAGCAGGCTGAAGCCCAGTTTCAGGACCATGCCTCTGCATGCAAAAAGAGCCTATTTCTCTGTGAAATAAAGATCACTTAACCACTTTTGTAAAACCCATTTAGAGGAGGTTATTGGCACCCATGAAGAGCCAGGTTCTCAGTGGTGGCATCTTTAGTCTAGAGAAATCCTGACCCTTTCGGAATTTGAGCTGTCAGACGCCCAGTCTCAGGGCAATTGCCCTGATACGAACATTGGCTATTTTCCTCTAAAACCACACCCTCCCAGTTTCTTAATGGCCATTTTGAGGAAGACATTGTATCTCCAAAAGTAGCCAGGATTCTAAGTGGTTGCATCTTTAGTCAGGAGAAATCCCCGATCCTTTGGGTATTAGCTGTCAGACGCCCAGTCTCAGGCCAATTGCCCTGGATACGAACATTGGCCACTTATCCTCTAAAAATCCCACACTTCCCAGTTTGTTAATACCAGTTTGAGGTAGTGTTGGTCTTCCAAACGTAGCCAGGCTTCTAATTGCTGGCATCTTTAGTCTGGCAGAAATCCTGATCTGTTCAGAATTTTAGCTGTCAGACACTCCAGTCTCAGGCCAAGGCCGCAGGATATGAATATTTGCAATTTTCCCTGTGAAGAAACCACAACCTCCCAGTTTCTAATGGCCGTTTTGAGGAAGACATTCTATCTCCAAAAGTAGCCAGGATTGTAAGTTGTGGCATCTTTAGTCTGGGAGAAATCCTGACCCTTCGACTTTTTAGCTCAGAGGCCCAGTCTCAGGCCCATTGCCATGGATACGAACAGTGGCCATTTTCCTCTGAAGAAACCACACCGCCCCAGTTTCTTAATGGCAGTTTGGAGGAAGCCATTGTCTCTCCAAAAGTAGCCAGGGGTTTCCTGCAGAGGTGGCAGCTTTAGTCTGGGAGAAATCCTGATCCTTTGAATTTTAGTTGTCAGACTTCCACACTGTGGGCATGGGCCCTGGACATGTACATTGGCCATTTTCCTTCGAAAAAACACACCTCCCAGTTTCTTATTCCCATTTTGAGGAAGATACAGTCTCTTCAAAAGTATTCAAAATTCTAACAGGTGGCAGCTTTAGTCTGGGAGAAATCCAGACCCTTTCAGGTTTATACCAGCCAGACGCGCAGTCTCAGGCCAAGGACTTGAACACGACATTGGCCATTTTCCTCTGAAAAAACTACGCCTCCCAGTTTCTAATGGCAGTTTGGAGGAAGCCATTGTCTCTCCAAAAGTAGCCAGGCTTCTAACGGCTGGCATCTAAAGTAGGGGGAGAAATCCTGATCCTTTCGAATTTTAGCAGGCTGAAGCCCAGTTTCAGGACCATGCCTCTGCATGCAAAGAAGAGCCTATTTCTGTGAAATAAAGATCACTTAACCACTTTTGTAAAACACATTTAGAGGAGGTTATTGGCACCCATGAAGAGCCAGGGTTCTCAGTGGTGGCATCTTTAGTCTAGAGAAATCCTGACCCTTTCAGAATTTGAGCTGTCAGAAGCCCAGTCTCAGGGCAATTGCCCTGGATACGAACATTAGCTATTTTCCTCTAAAAACCACACCTCCCAGTTTCTTAATGGCCATTTTGAGGAAGACATTGTATCTCCAAAAGTAGCCAGGATTCTAAGTGGTTGCATCTTTAGTCAGGAGAAATCCCATCCTTTCGGGTATTAGCTGCCAGACGCCCAGTCTCAGGCCAATTGCCCTGGATACGAACATTGGCCACTTATCCTCCAAAACCCCACACCTTCCCAGTTTTAATACCAGTTTTGAGGTAGTGGTGATCTTTGCAAACTACCCGGCCTTCATCTGCTGGCATATTTAGTCTGAGAAATCCTGATCCTTTCGAATTTTAGCAGGCCGAAGCCCTGACTCAGGCCAATGACCCTGCATGCAAAGAAGAGCCTATTTCTGTGAAATAAAGATCACGCAACTACTTTTGTAATATCCATTTAGAGGAGGCTTTGCACTCCATGTACAGCCAGGCTTCTCAGTGGTATCTTTAGTCTTGAGAAATCCTGACCCTTTCGAATTTGAGCTGTCAGACGCCCAGTCTCAGGGCAATTGCTCCGATACGAACATTGGCTATTTTCCTCTGAAAAACCACACCTCCCAGTTTCTTAATGGCCATTTTGAGGAAGACATTGTATCTCCAAAGTAGTCAGGATCTAAGCGGTTGTATTTTAGTCAGGAGAAATCCCGATCCTTTCAGAATAGCTGACCTTAGCAGCCCGATACAGGCCATTCTC
>JAREIS010001530.1:0-15326 GCA_030060385.1 Muscicapa striata striata
TGAACGATATCAATGGCACCTTTGCATCGGCTGTGGGTGGGAAATTGATGTGTTATTGGTTTCAGATTAGTTAGGGAGTTAACTGAGGTTTACTAGTCTAGGTGTGTGGTTCTGCCTTTGAGTGAAATCACTGCCCATTGCCGATTGTGGTGTCGGTTTTGCAGACAATGATTTTACTTTCTGGTGTGCAGCGTTTCCAGCCAAGGTTGCTTGAAGGAATGCAAGGACACTCAGGCTGTTGTGGTTACTGTCCCCGAGGCATAACGTACCACTTTATTTTCATTTCTGTCTGCCAACTTTGTAATACTAGTCTTGATTATTTTCGAAATCCTTCTCCTTTCTTTTCCCTCTGCAAGGAATTTGATGCAAGATGGCAACTGGAACTTCAAGAGAAAAAGTTGCACATTTTGTCCCATTTTGTTGCCTTCAACTGAGTCATTAAGAAAGTAGGGAAGGCAGTCAGTACTTTTGCTATGTTCATTTTTTGAGGTACCTTCTTGATTTGCTTAGCAGCATAAGGTTTCGGGCAGAGGAATATGCTGTGAGATAGATGTTATACAAAGGGGAATGGGTGTGTCCCGAGCTAAGTGTTATATAGAAGTAATTTCCTTTTCTGCTGCCGATATTCTCCTGGTTGAGGATTTGTGTAGTTGGCCTGACAAGCAGCTTGAAAAACACGTGCTTGATGTTATTGCAAAATTTCCATGAAGTGCCACATAATTTCAAAAGCTTACTGAGGGTTCAGGACAGGCCAGAAGGCGTGAATCCAACTGTGGGTGATTAAACGCTGCTAAATTCTGTCCCCTGGCTTTGGGACTGAACAGCCCCAGGTAATTTCTCCTAGTTTTAGCCTGCAACGGTGGCCACATTAGCAATGGGACGTTGTCTTCTTGAGTTTATGGGTGGGATGGTGTTGAGATGTGTGTATGTGCACATTAAACCCTGCACAGCAGCACAGCCCTGGTGTTCTATGGTGGAAATTCTCCCACATGTTTGATATCACTGTTGCAGTTTTATATGGACATTTGGTGTGGTTCTCTTGAAAAATAAAACCCATGTGGACTGGGATTAGGCTCACAGCCCTAATCACTGAATCTCAAAGAACTTGAATGTACAACTCCATGTACAATTTGGTTGAATTTCCATATGAGGCTGTTGAAAAGGCAAAAGCATTCCGGGTGAAGTTAAAAATCTTGGAAGTGTGTTTACTAGATAGTAGTGGCTGTGCAGGCCTTTGTGTACTCCTAGTGCTGATCATGGGGGAAGATGAGGATATGCAAAGGCCTGGGTCATGCTCACAGTGGGGTTTACAGCTGGAGCTTGATGTTAATGTGGAGCAGTGTCTGAGTATTCTGGCAGTGGTTCTGCAAGTGGCACTGAGTAGCATCTGGAAATGCATCACAGGAGAGTGACCATAAGTAGAGAACAGTCTGGAATGACTGGAATGGAGGTCATGGGTAGAATATGGTCTGCATCATTGGGCAAAAAGTTGAGAAAATTTCCTTAGATGTGGAGATGCCATTTTCCATGGCTCAAGATGCAGGATTTCTGTAGAGAACCTTTGGAAGGTTCCCAGCAAACAGTGCTGCTTCCCCAGGATTCTGTCAGGACCTCCAGAAGTTGTGCATATCTCATGGTGCTCTTGTTCTTCACGATATTGCTGTTTGAACATATCTGCCATGTTTGCCTTCAAGTAGTAGCTCTTGATTTGGAACGTTGTTGTACAAAGAGAAGCTTTTTGAATTGTGGCTGATGCTGTTGAACCAACTCTGATCGTTATCTTGGTTATATCTGCTCTGAGAAGGGAAAGAAGGGGAAGAGTGGGATGTTAAGGGACTCTTTCTCTCCTCTCACCAACTCTCCCCATCCTTGTGTTTTGTTTTATTTCTCTCACATATGAATACTGTTGGTAAGAGTGGATAAGACGTAGACTGCTGAATGTTGACATCTGTCAGATGTCAGGTAAGCGTTCTTCCTTGCTTCTCCTGTGATAGAACTGCATAAGGGACACTGTACACTGTCCCGTTTCCGCTGAAAAATCAGAAACTTTTTTTCTGTCCGGCATGCCCAGAAAAACGCATCATGTTGACTGAAAATATTTTTAAAAATGCATACTCGTGTTCTCAAAAGATTTCATTTTCTGAAGAGCAAATCAGTGATGCTACAGGTAAGTCACTCACACATAAAGTGGATGAATCTGAGGGATGGATGTACATTTACTCCTTTTCAGTTTGGATTGATTAAATATTGACTCTCTCAGATGAGCACAGCACCGCTGTCTGCACTTGTTCTTTCCTTGCTCCTTCCAGTTGCAGCCTGAGCATCTGGCAGGCAGCAAGGATGGAGGAAGGAGCACAATCCATTTTGTGGAATTGCTGTGTTGGGAGTCAAGGGGATGGACTTAGTGAAAATGTCGTGGTATTACCTTCATGCCTTCAGCCTGGCTGCGTGTCAGGCTGTTCATGCTGATCGAACTGAGGCGTTTGGTGGGGACTCATGCCCATGGATACCGAGGTTCTTGATGTGTTGCTGTGACAGTGCATGCCTGTCTGAAAGGGAAATCAAGAGCTTGACATTCATTGTACAAGTGGAAGATAAGGCAGAAGAACAGCTCTTCACTGACATATAAGAAGGGTACTTGAAAGCTGTGGTTCCTTTTTCAGTATTCTGGGAGGATTTGGGCTCTTTGTTGTAGCCACGCATGCAGAAGTGTCTGGGGGCTCGATTATCGTGAATTCTGTTCTTATGTAGGAGAGCTCTTCTCTGCCATATAGATGCTGTGTGCACAGAAAGGAGGAAAAGGAGCAGAGGGAAAACAAAGAACAGAGAACGACAGAAGGATGGATGAGTTTACTGGCATGTCTCAGATGGTATCACTGTACATAGAAATGGAAGAGAGAAAGATAAGACAACGTAAGAGGAACGAGAGAAGAAAAGCAAAAAGAAAATGCTCTAAAGAAATGACACAAGCAGGTAACTAAGGATGAAAAATGAGAACGAGAACGAAGAAAACAATAACTGAGGTGATGAGAAGTACACACTGGCCTTACCTCTGATCGCTGGGAGGAGCTGGTTCCCAACAACCTCTGCCTGGATTAGAATAGTCTGCGGTCTGCCCCTGATGCTACGGAGAAAGTGTAGGAGGATCTGACTCGTTTTCTCTGCAATTGGGCGCCGGAAGCGACTTGAGAGTTACCAGGAGGACGAAGGAGGAAAGCAAAAAAAAAAAGCACAGAGTATAAAACGAAAAAGGAGCAACGTAGGAAGACAAGACTGGAAGAGATGCTCATCCTCGGTCAGATGCTCGGCCGCTATTGCGAGGGTTGCAGGGCGGCGGAGCAGCGCACGGTGTCGCTGCGGGCTCAGGAACGGCGTGTGGGCGGCTCCGCCCCGGTGCGGCGGAGAGCCCGGCTGTGAGCGCGGGGGGGCGGCGCGGGCCGGGCAGCAGAGCCGGTGCTCAGGTCCGGGCGGCGGCGGGGAGCCGTGCGGGGCCCGGGCCGGGGCCGGCGGGCACGGGCAGAGCGGCAGAGGCGAGAGCAGCGGCGGCGGCAGCGATGGAGGAGCGCTGCTGGGCGCTGCTGCGGCTGCTGGTGCTGCAGGCGGCCTGGGCGCTGGCGGGCGGGCAGGTGCGCTACTCGGTGCCGGAGGAAGCCAAGGCCGGCACGGTGGTGGGCCGTCTGGCGCACGACCTGGGCCTGGAGGCGGGCGAGGCGGAGGCGCGGCGCCTGCGGCTGGTGGCGCAGGGCCGGCGGGCGAGCGTGGAGGTGAGCGGGGCGAGCGGCGCGCTGCTGGTGAGCGAGCGGCTCGACCGCGAGGAGCTGTGCGGCAAGAGCGCGCCGTGCGCGCTGCGCCTGGAGGTGCTGCTGGAGCGGCCGCTGCGCGTCTTCCATGTGCAGCTGGAGGTCACCGACATCAACGACAATGCCCCCGTCTTCCCCGCCGCCCGGAAAAACCTCAGTTTATCGGAGAACTCCCCTCCTGGTTTCCGATTCCCACTGGAGGGCGCGTCGGATGCGGATATCGGAGCGAACGCGCAGCTCTCCTACACACTCAGCCCCAGCGAGCATTTCTCTCTGGATTTACAGAAATCGAATGAACGAAATCTTATACCCGAACTCGTATTAACGAAATCTCTGGACCGCGAGACGGTGCCCGTGCACCGGTTGGTGCTGACGGCGACCGACGGGGGCCGGCCGTCTCTGACAGGCACCATGGAGCTGCTGATATCGGTGCTGGACACGAACGACAACGCGCCCCAGTTCAACCAGTCGGTGTATAAAGTGCAGCTGCTGGAAAGTGCCTCCATGGGGACACTCGTGGCGAGAGTGAATGCCACTGATGCAGACAAAGGAAGTAACAGTGAGGTGACCTATGCCGTCACGAACTTCATTCCTCCGAGTGGAAGAGATGTGATTTCCATCGATCCGAAGACAGGAGAGATTCACCTTACCGGCGCTCTAGACTTCGAGGAAGTTAGTGTACACAATTTTCGTATAGAAGCGAGAGACCAAGGGACACCGCCTCTGTCGGGTCACTGCAAGGTGGTGCTGGAGGTGCTGGACGTGAACGACAACGCGCCGGAGGTGTGGGTGACGTCGCTGTCGGTGCCGGTGTCGGAGGACGCGTCGCTGGGGACGGTGGTGGCCCTGCTGAGCGTGTCGGACCGAGACTCGGGGGCGAACGGGCGCGTGCGGTGCTGGGTGTGGCCGGCGCTGCCGTTCGGGCTGGAGGCGACGTTCGCGGGCTCGTACTCGCTGGTGCTGCGCGAGGCGCTGGACCGGGAGCGGGTGTCGGAGTACGAGCTGGAGGTGCGTGCGGAGGACGGCGGGGCGCCGGCGCTGCGCGCCAGCCGCGGGCTGCGGGTGCCGGTGTCGGACGTGAACGACAACGCGCCCGCGTTCGCGCAGGCCGTGTACACGGTGCTGGCGCGGGAGAACAACGCGGCGGGCGCGGAGCTGGCGCGGCTGTGGGCGCGGGACCCGGACGAGGCGGGCAACGGGCGCGTCAGCTACTCGCTGTGGGAGGGCGGCGCGGGCGGCGGCGGGGCCGCGCCTTCGAGCGGCTGGCGTGCGGCCTCGAGCTACGTGGCGCTGGACGCGGAGAGCGGGCGGCTGTGGGCGCTGCAGCCCTTGGACTACGAGGAGCTGCAGGTGCTGCAGTTCGAGGTGCGCGCCGTGGACGCGGGCGAGCCGCCGCTCTGCGGCAACGCCACGGTGCAGCTCTTCGTGCTGGACGAGAACGACAACGCGCCGGCGCTGCTGCCGCCCGCGGGCTCGGCGGCGGAGCCGGGCGCCGTGCCGGCCGAGGCATCGCCGGCCCACGGGGCTGCGGCGGCGGCGGGGCCGGGCTCGGGCTCGGGCACGCTGTGGGCGTGGGCGGCCTGGGGGCGCCGGCGGGCCAGGTGCTGGCCAAGATCCGCGCCGTGGACGCCGACTCGGGCTACAACGCGTGGCTGCGCTACGAGCTCTGGGAGCCGCGCGGCAAGAGCCCGTTCCGCGTGGGGCTCTACAGCGGCGAGGTGAGCACGGCGCGCCCGCTCGACGAGGCCGACGGCCCTCGCCACAGGCTGCTCATCGTCGTGCGCGACCACGGCGAGCCGGCGCGCTCGGCCACGGCCACGCTCAGCGTCTCGCTGCTCGAGGCCGCCGAGGCGGCGCTGGCCGCGGCCGCGGGATCCTCGGCGGCCTCGGCCTCAGGCTCGCGCTCGCCGCCGGGCCTGGAGCTCGGCGCCGCCGCGGCCAGCGCGGCCACCAACGTCTGGCTCGTGGTGGCCATCTGCGCCGTCTCCAGCCTCTTCCTGCTCGCCCTCGTGCTCTACGCCGCGTCGCGCTGGGCGCCGCGGGCGGCCGTGCTCTCGGCGCCCGGGCCCACCACGCTCGTGTGCGCCAGCGAAGTGGGCAGCTGGTCCTACTCGCAGCGCCACAGCCGCAGCCTCTGCGTGGCCGACGGCGCGCCCAAGAGCGACCTCATGGTTTTCAGCCCCAACTTCCCTCCGCCGCCGCCGCCCGGCCCCGCGCCCAAGGACACGCAGCCGGAGCCCTCCGCTCTCCTCGACACGGTCAGTGACACTGCCTTCCTTCCTTCCTTCCCTGCTCTGCTCTTTCTCATCCGCCCCCTGGGTAGCTGCTCTTCGCCGGCGGGCTCAGTTCCTACGGCTCAGGGACGCTGGGTACTTAGTGGGTGCTTAGGGATGGCAATGACACCTTTGCATCTGTCACCGCGTCCTTGCCCTAGCCCCCACCTCTTTCTGAGAGGATCCAGAATATAAATATGGCAGCATCCTCGAGCAGTTACTCTAAGCAGCTGAGGTTTGGTGCTGTCAATGGGAGTTGTTCTTCTCTAGAATTCAATTACTGTCCTGTTCGATAGAAGGTGTCCAGAGCTGTGAGATTTGCAGACAACAAGGGGATTCTGTTGCAGATGTGTAGCATTTCCACGTGCGTTGTGTGAAGGAGTTCAAGGCAGCCAGGCTGTGCTGGTGACAGACTCGCAGGCTCTATGTTCCATCTCCCTGCCTTTGCTGGCTATTTACCGTGCTGTTATTAATTTGTCTTTTCATTGAAATCTCCCCTCCTGCTATTTAATTGTGGTCGTGTGAAAATATGATGGAAGGTGAGAAGTGGATATGCAAGGACAAAAGTTCCCTGCGATGAGACTCATTTAGAAGGTAGGATAGTCGTGGCAATGCTTTCCTATGATCCTCCCATGTCCTTTTTGCAAGTATCATGTTGCTTTTGTTATAGTATATAGTGTATAGCGTATAGGGTATAGGGTATTATGTAAAGTGAATAATGTATAGTTATAGTTTATAGTATAAAGCATTCAGGGGAGTGTGAGCCAAGGCCCTGCTGCTCTCGTTCCAGAGGATTTGCATTTCTGGCCAGAGACCTAGCATGAAATTCACTGCGTCGTTTTGGTGTTCTTTCCAAACTTGCATCAGTGGTGACATCCTTTCAAATGCCCTGGAAATCTCTTATGTAATGAAAAAAACAAAGCAACCATCCCAACAATCAAAGAGCTACCATTCCCCACCAAGTCTCAAATAAAATTTTCCTACACAGTAGCTGTCATGTGTTAGACTATTACTCTCACCAGCACACTGGGATTTTTCTCAGAGCATGCCATAAATGGCATCACCATATAGAGTAGTCCAAATATCACCTTTAGAAAGAGATTTGCTCCCAGGTGTGCCACATTTCTATCTGAGGTAGCTGAAACATTAAAAAACATGAACTGTCAGTATCAGATATTCTGATGTAAACTGCACTGATGATGCCGTCCCTGAGTTTTCTATGGTGCTGTCATTGCTGAGAAGGATACTCAAAAACCATGTTGAGCCTTCAGATTGGAAAGGCAACTGTGGTCTGTGACAACTGAGTAGGGCCTGGCTATCTCCTTATCTGGAGGGTGACCTTGAGAAGTGGGAAAACATGGTTTTGGGCAAATCCATGGGAAGGCCATGGATCAAGGTGTAAGAAAGAACATGAGATGATATGTTTGTCTTGAGAACACATCTCAGAGTGGTGAGTGGAGGATGCCTAAAGGAAAGTGTGAGGCTGGCTGGGGACAGAATGCTCTTGCCAAGGATCATTTCCAAGGCCCTGAGAGTCTGGAGTGGAACACCTTCCTGATCATGAGACTGTGTGTGATACTGAAATGCTCACAAATGTTCCTTTGAGGTTCTCAGTATCCTTCATCAGAGAGAAGCCCTTGTGCTGCTGCCTGCCTGGTGTTGGCCATGCCTTGACAAGAGCTGGTGAGATGGAGGGTGCTGGGTGTTGTCTGATGAGCTGCTTGTTCCAGAAATGGTGTTGTGGAAGGGGAACGCTTCAAGCTGCTGTCCTGATGTAGTGGTGACCATTCCTAGCCACTGGTGTTGCCACGATGGCTCGTTGCTCCTCCTCAGGTGGGATTTATAAGAATATATGATGAGGCTGTCATTTTTATGTGCTCAGCTTTCCCTACTTGTGCACGGCACTGGTGGCCTCAGGAGAGGTGACTTGTCCTGATGTCACACAGGGCTCCCTCTGGTATTTGCAGGTACAAACCTGCACTGCAGCCCAGCTCTGGTTTCATGTGGTTCAAATTCTCCCACTCAATTGCCCTTGTGAGTGCTTTTGTGCTTTGGTATTTCTGTGGTTCTCTTGATGATATAAAGATGTATGTGGGCTGGGATCAGAGCTGTCACAGCTCTAACCACAGAATCTTCATGAACTCTAAATGCAGCTTTGTGGTGTATCCAGCTGAGATTGCTGAAAAGGAGCAAAGCCTTGGTGGTGAACAGGCAGCTGTGGAGAGCCTGCCAGATTCTGGGTGGCTTTGCAGGCCTCAGTGTGTTCTCTATGCCAGTCACAAGGGAAGGTGAGGATGTACAGAGAATTGAAACACACGCAGAGCAGAGTTTACAGCTGGGTCATGTTTCTGGGTTGTAGCAATGTTGGATATTTTGGCAGTGATCCTGCATGTGGCACTGAGTAGCGCCTGGACTCTTGAGATGGGGATGGTGAGTTTGAGTGGGGAAGAGTTGCCTATGGCAAATGTGGATACTGGGTAAAACAAAATCTGTGCCATTGGAGAAGAGTTATGGAGTTCTCATTTAATATGGCATGGGATGAAGAAAGAATGTAAGTAGCAAACCTCGTAAAAAACCCCATGTGCATAGGGCTGCTCCCTGGGATCCTGCCAGGACCTCCAGTAGTTCTGCATATTCTTGTGCTCTCTTGTTCCCTGCTGTGTCATTGCTGCTTGTGACATTGCCTGCCAAATGTGCCTAATGTTTGCATATTGTGTAGAATGTTGTTGGTCCAACAGAAGGTTCTTCAAATTTCTATCATCATGTCAGGCATCTTGGAACATTACCTCAATTACTTCCCTGGTCTTGGTCTTATTAGGTAGCAGAGGTTACTGGTAATATGAAGGGACACTGTCCCTTGATGGTAGGGTGCAAGGACACTCAGGCTGTTGTGGTTACTGTTTCACAGGCACTATGTGCCACTTTATTTCCATTTCTGTCTGCCGGCTTTGTAATACTGTTTTTGATTATTTTGAAATCCTTCTTCTTTCTTTTTCCTCTGCAAGGAATTTGATGCAAGATGGCAATTGGAACTTCAAGGGAAGAGTTGCACATTTTGTCCCATTTTGTTGTCTTCAATGGAGTCATTAAGAAAGTAGGGAAGGCAGTCAGTACTTTTGCTATGTTCATTTTTTGAGGTATCTTCTTGCTTTGCTTAGCAGCAGAAGGTTTCAGGCAGAGGAATATGCTGCGAGATTAAGTGTTATACAAAGGGGAATGAGTGTGTCTAGAGCTAAGTGTTTTAGAGAAGTAATTTTCTTTTCTGCTGCCCATGTTCTCTTGGTAGAGGATTTGTTCAGCTGGCCTGTGATTTAGCTTGAAAAACACGGGCCTATTCGATGTTATTTCAAAATTTCCATGAAGTGCCAAGCCTTGTTTCAAAAGCCTTCTAAAGGTTCTGGACAGGCCATAAAAACCCGAATCCAACTGTGGGTGATTAAACTCTGCTAAATGCCATCTCCTGGCCCTGGGACTCAACAGCCCCAGGTAATTTCTTTTAGTTTTAACCTGCAGCAGTGGCCACATTAGCAGTGGGATGTTGTCTTGTTCTTATGGTGTTGAGATGTGTGTATGTGCATGTGAAACCCTGCACAGCAGCACAGCCCTGGTGTTCTATGGTAGAAATTCTCCCACCTATTTGATATCACTGTTGCTGTTGTGTATGGGCATTTGGTGTGGTTCTCTTGAGTAATAAATCCATGTGTTCTGAGATGAGAGCTACAGCGCCAGTCGAAGAACTCGAATGTACAACTCAGTTGTATTTCCATATGAGGTTGCTGAAAAGGCAAAAGCATTCCTGTTAAAAATCAAAAGGCTGGTAAGTGTGTTTGCTAGAGAGTGAGTGGCTGTGCATGCCTTTGTATACTCCTAGTATTGATCATGTGAGAATATGAGGACATGCAAAGGCCTGGGTCATGCTCACAGTGTGGTTTACACCTGGAGCTTGATGTTAAGGTGGAGCAGTGTCTGAGTATTCTGGCAGTGGTCCTACAAGTGGCACTGAGTAACATCTGGAAATGCATCACAGGGAGAGTGACCATGAACAGAGAACAATGTGGACTGATGGGAATGGAGATCCTGGGTAGAATATGGTCTGCATCATTGGGGGGAAAAGTCGAAAACATTTCCTTAGATGTGGAGAAGCCATTTCTCATGACATGAGATGCAGGATTTCTGTAGAAAACGCCTGGAAGGGTCTGAGCACATAGTGCTGCTTGTCCAGGATGCTCTCAGGACCTCCAGAAGTTCTGCATATCTTATGGTGCTCTTGTTCTACGTGATACTCCTGTTTGCAACATATCTGCCATGTTTGTCTTCAGTTAGTTGCTGTTGATTTGGAATGTTGTTGCACCAAGAGAAGCTTTTCAAAACGTGGGTGATGCTGCTGAACCACCTCTGTTCCTTTCCTTGGTTATCTCTGCCCTGGGAAGGGAAAGAAGGGGAAGAGTGGGATGTTCAGGGATTCTTTCTCTCCTTTCTCCAACCCTGCCCATCCTTGTGTTTTGGTTTTTTTCATTTCTCTCACATGTGCATGGTGTTGGTAAGAGTGAATAAGATGCAGACTGCTGAATCCTGACAGCTGTCAGGTGTCAGGTATTTGAGACATTTCCCGCCCGTGTGGGGGATGTCTACTGTGCTCTACTGAGCTAAGTTTCACTTTGGGACAATGCCTTTAACTTTCAAGCGTTCTTCCTTGCTTCTCCTGTGACAGAACTGCATAAGGGACACAGTGCACTGTCCCCTTTGTGTGGGAAAAGCAGAATCTTCTTTCTTTTCAGCTTGCCCAGAAAAACGGATCATGTTGACTGAAATATAATTTAAAATCAATACTCCTAGTCTCAAAATATTGCATTTTCTGAAGAGCAAATCAGTGATGCTGCAGGTAAGTCACTCACACATAAAGTGGATGAATCTGAGGGATGGATGTACATTTACTCCTTTTCAGTTTGGATTGATTAAATGTTGAGTCTGTCGGATGAGCACAGCACCACCATCTGCACTTGTTTTTAGCTGCTGATTCCAAGCACAGCCTGAGCATGTGGCAGGCAGCAGGGATGGAGGAAGGAGCACAGTCCATTTCGTGGACTTCCTGGGTTGGGAGTCAGGGGATGTTCTTAGTGAAAATGTCGTGGTGTTACCTTCATGGCTTCAGTCTGGCTGCGTGTCAGGCTGTTCATGCTGATGGAACTGAGGCGTTTGGTGGGGACTCATGCCCATGGATACCAAGGTTCTTGATGTGTTGCTCTGACAGTGCATGCGTGCCCAAAAGGCAAAGCAAGAGCTTGGCATTCATTGTACAAGTGGAAGATGAGGCAGAAGAACAGCATTTCACTGACATATAGGAAGAGCACTTGGAAGCTGTGGTTGCCTTTTCAGTATTCCTGGAGGATTTCGACTCTTTGTAGTAGCCACGCATGCACAAATATGAGAGAAGAGAAAGAAAAGCAAAAATAGAAAGCTCTAAAGGAATGACACAAGCAGGTAACTAAGGATGAAAATTGAGAACGAGAAGGAAGAAAACAACAACTCAGGAGATGAGAAGTACCCACTGACCTTACCTCTGATCGCTCGGCAGAGCTGGTGCCCAACAACCTATGCCTGGATTAGAATAGTCTGCGGTCTGCCCCTGATGCTACGGAGAAAGTGCAGGAGGATCTGACTCGTTTTCTCTGCAATTGGGCGCCGGAAGCGACTTGAGAGTTACCAGGAGAACGAAGGAGGAAAGCAAAGAAAAAAAGCACAGAGTATAAAACGAAAAATGAGCAACGTAGGAAGACAAGACGGGAAGAGATGCTCATCCTCGGTCAGATGCTCGGCCGCTATTGCGAGGGTTGCAGGGCGGCGGAGCAGCGCACGGTGTCGCTGCAGGCTCAGGAACGGCGTGTGGGCGGCTCCGCCCCGGTGCGGCGGAGAGCCCGGCTGTGAGCGCGGGGGGGCGGCGCGGGCCGGGCAGCAGAGCCGCTGCTCAGGTCCGGGCGGCGGCGGGGAGCCGTGCGGGGCCCGGGCCGGGGCCGGCGGGCACGGGCAGAGCGGCAGAGGCGAGAGCAGCGGCGGCGGCAGCGATGGAGGAGCGCTGCTGGGCGCTGCTGCGGCTGCTGGTGCTGCAGGCGGCCTGGGCGCTGGCGGGCGGGCAGGTGCGCTACTCGGTGCCGGAGGAAGCCAAGGCCGGCACGGTGGTGGGCCGTCTGGCGCACGACCTGGGCCTGGAGGCGGGCGAGGCGGAGGCGCGGCGGCTGCGGCTGGTGGCGCAGGGCCGGCGGGCGAGCGTGGAGGTGAGCGGGGCGAGCGGCGCGCTGCTGGTGAGCGAGCGGCTCGACCGCGAGGAGCTGTGCGGCAAGAGCGCGCCGTGCGCGCTGCGCCTGGAGGTGCTGCTGGAGCGGCCGCTGCGCGTCTTCCATGTGCAGCTGGAGGTCACCGACATCAACGACAATGCCCCCGTCTTCCCCGCCGCCCGGAAAAACCTCAGCATCGCGGAATTCAACACCCTGCCGGGGTCTCGTTTTCCGCTGGAGGGCGCGTCGGATGCGGATATCGGAGCGAACGCGCAGCTCTCCTACACACTCAGCCCCAGCGAGCATTTCTCTCTGGATTTACAAAAAACAGAGGAGGACGGTGAGTCCTTATTCCTGGTGCTTAGGAAATCTCTGGACCGCGAGACGATTCCCGTGCACCGGTTGGTGCTGACGGCGACTGACGGGGGCCGGCCGTCTCTGACAGGCACCATGGAGCTGCTGATCTCGGTGGTGGATGCAAACGACAACGCGCCCCAGTTTAACCAGTCGGTGTATAAAGTGCAGCTGCCAGAAAATGCAGAACGCGGCACCTTACTCATCAGACTGAATGCCACGGATTTAGATGAAGGATCAAACAGTAATATCTCATATTCCCTAGAAATACTATTCCCTCAGGGTGCCAAAGACGTTTTCGTAATCGACAGAAGGAGCGGAGAGATTCATCTCAGGAATGCTTTAGACTATGAGGATGTTAGTCTCTATCGCCTGCAAGTAGATGCTACAGATCAAGGAAACCCTCCGCTGTCGGGTCACTGCAAGGTGGTGCTGGAAGTGCTGGACGTGAACGACAACGCGCCGGAGGTGTGGGTGACGTCGCTGTCGGTGCCGGTGTCGGAGGACGCGTCGCTGGGGACGGTGGTGGCCCTGCTGAGCGTGTCGGACCGAGACTCGGGGGCGAACGGGCGCGTGCGGTGCTGGGTGTGGCCGGCGCTGCCGTTCGGGCTGGAGGCGACGTTCGCGGGCTCGTACTCGCTGGTGCTGCGCGAGGCGCTGGACCGGGAGCGGGTGTCGGAGTACGAGCTGGAGGTGCGTGCGGAGGACGGCGGGGCGCCGGCGCTGCGCGCCAGCCGCGGGCTGCGGGTGCCGGTGTCGGACGTGAACGACAACGCGCCCGCGTTCGCGCAGGCCGTGTACACGGTGCTGGCGCGGGAGAACAACGCGGCGGGCGCGGAGCTGGCGCGGCTGTGGGCGCGGGACCCGGACGAGGCGGGCAACGGGCGCGTCAGCTACTCGCTGTGGGAGGGCGGCGCGGGCGGCGGCGGGGCCGCGCCTTCGAGCGGCTGGCGTGCGGCCTCGAGCTACGTGGCGCTGGACGCGGAGAGCGGGCGGCTGTGGGCGCTGCAGCCCTTGGACTACGAGGAGCTGCAGGTGCTGCAGTTCGAGGTGCGCGCCGTGGACGCGGGCGAGCCGCCGCTCTGCGGCAACGCCACGGTGCAGCTCTTCGTGCTGGACGAGAACGACAACGCGCCGGCGCTGCTGCCGCCCGCGGGCTCGGCGGCGGAGCCGGGCGCCGTGCCGGCCGAGGCATCGCCGGCCCACGGGGCTGCGGCGGCGGCGGGGCCGGGCTCGGGCTCGGGCACGCTGTGGGCGTGGGCGGCCTGGGGGCGCCGGCGGGCCAGGTGCTGGCCAAGATCCGCGCCGTGGACGCCGACTCGGGCTACAACGCGTGGCTGCGCTACGAGCTCTGGGAGCCGCGCGGCAAGAGCCCGTTCCGCGTGGGGCTCTACAGCGGCGAGGTGAGCACGGCGCGCCCGCTCGACGAGGCCGACGGCCCTCGCCACAGGCTGCTCATCGTCGTGCGCGACCACGGCGAGCCGGCGCGCTCGGCCACGGCCACGCTCAGCGTCTCGCTGCTCGAGGCCGCCGAGGCGGCGCTGGCCGCGGCCGCGGGATCCTCGGCGGCCTCGGCCTCAGGCTCGCGCTCGCCGCCGGGCCTGGAGCTCGGCGCCGCCGCGGCCAGCGCGGCCACCAACGTCTGGCTCGTGGTGGCCATCTGCGCCGTCTCCAGCCTCTTCCTGCTCGCCCTCGTGCTCTACGCCGCGTCGCGCTGGGCGCCGCGGGCGGCCGTGCTCTCGGCGCCCGGGCCCACCACGCTCGTGTGCGCCAGCGAAGTGGGCAGCTGGTCCTACTCGCAGCGCCACAGCCGCAGCCTCTGCGTGGCCGACGGCGCGCCCAAGAGCGACCTCATGGTTTTCAGCCCCAACTTCCCTCCGCCGCCGCCGCCCGGCCCCGCGCCCAAGGACACGCAGCCGGAGCCCTCCGCTCTCCTCGACACGGTCAGTGACACTGCCTTCCTTCCTTCCTTCCCTGCTCTGCTCTTTCTCCTCCGCCCCCTGGGTAGCTGCTCTTTGCCGGCGGGCTCAGTTCTCACGGCTTAGGGGCGCTGGGTACTTAGCGGGTGCTTAGGGATGGCAATGACACCTTTGCATCTGTCACCGCGTCCTTGCCCCAGCCCCCGGCTCTTTCTAGGGATGGTCCAGAAGGTAGGTATGGCGTTACCGTCGAGCAGGTCCTCTATGCAGCTGAGGTTTGGTGATGTTATCTGGGTTGTTCTGCTCTAGAATTCAGTTACTGTCCTGTTCGATCGAAAGTGTCCGGAGATGTGAGATTTGCAGGCAGCAAGGGGTTTCTGATGCTGATGTGTAGCATTTCCACCTGCGTTGGGTGAAGAAGTTCAAGGCAGCCAGGCTGTGCTGGTAACAGATTTGCAGGTGTTATGTTCCATCTCACTGCCTTTGAAGGCTCCTTACCGTGCTGGTATTAATTTGTCATCTTATTGAAATCTCCCCTCCTGCTATTTAATTGTGGTCATGTCAAAATACGATGGCAGGTGAAAAGTGGATATGCAAGGATGAAAGTTCCCTGCTATGCGACTCATTTAGAAAGTAGGATAGTCGTGGCAAAGATTTCTGTGATTTTCCCATGTCCTTTTTTTAAGTATTATTTTGTTGTTATTAGTA
>JAREIS010001531.1:0-16076 GCA_030060385.1 Muscicapa striata striata
GGAAGGAGCAGCTCCACGCCGAGAGTGTGGGCAGTGGGGTGAGAGCACCGTGGGGGCTCATCCCGGTTATATCTCACCTGCCTGCTGCTGGTCCCACCCCCACGGGCTCCTCCCACCTCCCCCCAGCCTTCATTTCTTGGTTTTACAGTGATTTCCTGTAAATGCATGGAACACCGAAAGTGAAAATGCTCTGACCAGGGAGCTGTGCAATGCAAACTTCACAACACCAGAGGTTCATGTCCAAAAGGAGACAAAAGGGGCCTGTAACTTTATTTCAATAAAGGGAGAGGCCTGGGGTGTCTCAGGTTTTTTTGAGGACACAGGCTCCTTTTCAATACTATTTTACTATCCACATCATCCTCTGTCTTTCCACATTGGCTGAGGTACTTGAGAGGTACAGACTTCCCGAAACACCTAATGCATATCATCTCCTAATAAGCACCCCTCTTTTACTTTGTACCTCTGTTCTTCTTTTCTAAGACCAGGATTTAACATGGCCTTGGATAAGCAACAGTCTGTGATGAGTAACAATCCTCTGAAATGTATGGTTCAGCCTGTTGCTTCTTTCACCTGTCAGTATCTGGTTTTATCTGCAACTCACAGTTTGTAAAGACACATTCCTCTCATTCCTCTAACAATTAAATTCAAACTGGGAAAATTATGGATAACCCATCAGTTTTTGTACTTGCCTAACTCTCCAAAAACTGTATTTACTGGAAAAATTGAATGCAAAGAATGTTACTTCATTCAAACAAGAAAGCACTGAGGAGGGCTCCAGCTTTGGGCTTGCCAGATCCCACAAGATCTTTTGAATTATTCACTTATGCCAAAGATGGCTCAGCTGTTTATGAGCAGTCACAGATACAGTGTTGTCAATTCAGAAAGCTCCTAAATTTGCTCTGGGACAAAGCATGATAGTCTATGTACCATAGTTGGTACAGATGGGCTTGCAACAAAAGGGAGGCCACTGGCTGTCCCCAGCCAAATGCTCAAGTACAAGTGGTACTAATGGACCCTCAAAACCACTCCTGTTGTTTATCCAGCTGTGTTTTTGTTTGCCTACAAAGTACTCCAGAACAAGATTGCCTACAAAAAATCAAAGAAGTTTTTTCCAGACAACCGGATTTGAAGGACAGCCCAACAGAGGACCCAGACTGGGAACTAAACATGGACAGAAGTAGCTTTGTTCACAATGGAAAGCACTTCTGGGAATGTGGCGACTAGACTGAACAAAGGAGTTCAATCTAAGGCGCTAACATCAGATGTTTTAGAGCAGAAGACCAAACTGGTTGCTCTCACCCAGGCATTGGAACTGAGAAAGAAAGAAATTGATCATCTCAATGGATTCTAAATACACTTCTGTTGTAGTGCTTGCCCACAGAGAAATTTGGAGAGAGAGGTTTGTTGTCAGCACAAGGTGCATCAGTCAAACACGGGAGACAAATATTACACTTGCTGGAACCAGTACAGAAACCAGCTGAAGTTTCAATTCTGCACTGTAGAACCAGACAAGTAAAATAGGGCCAAAGTATGGAAATTACTTGGCTGATAGGACAACTAAAGAGTCTGCAGAGAAAGGCATCCACATTTTGGTTCCACAACAAGAGATCAGTGTACCATGTATTAAGCCAGAATATGGTGCAACAGGTTGTCAGTTAAGTGAAGCATTATAAGCTAGACTTCTCACTGGTGGATGGGCAGTCACCTCTTTCTGGACAAGGAGTAGCTCCCAAAAAGTTATGAGAGAGATAGTAGACAAAGAGCACCAATCTATACATTGGAGTGCAGAAAAATACTTAATACACTTAAGAAAGATAGTAATTAGCCCCAAGATGACCAGAAGACCTCTTAAGTTTCACCAAGGGATTAGTCATAAAATTCTTAGAAAATAAGGATCAAAACAGCCAAAATACTCACTGTAAATAATTGTTGGAAATGTTTTCAACTAATGTTGAGAGGAATGGGATTCCCTTGGAATGGGAAATTTGGGGTGGTTAGAATTTTGCCAATGGGCTCTGACTCGTAATGAAGCTGGTGCAGGGACAGTTACAGAAAACTGTGCTGTGCAAAAAAGGAATACAATTGCTAGTTACAATTAGCAGTTTGTTGTGACTTTGTGATGTTGAATTGTATCCCCATTCATCTCTTCAGTCCAGATATAAGTTTTGTACCTTTAAGGTTGGATTTGAGAGTGAAGGGGGGAAGGAGAAGAGGTAAAATGTCTGAGGTGTTGTTTATCAAAACATAGAGATAGGAGTTCCATTGCTTTGTCTCCTGGATGGTTGCCATGGTGGACAGCTCTCCTTTGCTTTTAGTTCATTTTTGACTGACTGAAGCACAGAAGTTCTCCAGAAAGCTTTTTCCTTTTTTTTTTCCTGGAATTATTTGAACCTGCTCTGGACTGGGCATGCGGGGGAAGCACCAGGAGCTTGCACCTGTGGCCACCGGGGCCTGGGCAGCAGCATTTTCCTGTGCCAGAGGGACTGAGAACACACTGAGCTGAGCTACCAGCCACAGGAGAGAAACCTTCTGAATTTGTCATCTCTTCAGAACAGTAAGAGGTTTTGTTGTTCAGTATTGTTCTTGTTTTGGTTTTTGGTTTTTTTTGGGTTTTTTGTTTTGTTTTGTTTTGTGTTTTTTTTGTTTGTTTTTTGTTTGTTTTTTGTTTGTTTTTTGTTTGTTTTTTGTTTTTTGTTTTTCAGTTTTTGTTTTTTGTTTTTGTTTTTTTGTTGGTTTTTTTTGGGTTTTGTTTGTTTGTTTGTTTGTTTGTTTGTTTTTTGTGCTGGGCAGTGCTTTGCTGTTGAATAAACAGGTTTTTTCCACTTCTCTCTGAGAAAATTTCTTCCCGAACTGGTTGGGGGAAGGGCCACTTGGCTTTGCTTCCTGGGGGTGAGGGGGGCCCTTTGGAGGTTTTCTCCCAAATTTACCCCCAACCAGGAAAGTTTTATGGTATTCCCTAAGATTTCCCTTCAGGAGAAACCAAACCCTGTTAGAGGCCACATTGTGAAAGCATTTCTGTGCTTTACCATCACTCCCAGTGTCAGTAGAACTCAGGGTGCTGGAGCTGCACAGGGTCAGTGTTACAGCACTCCCAGCTGCAGGGCCACTGTGAATCTCCTCTGCCCTAAAGGCACCTGGGACACAACAGGAGCACAGGGAGGAGCCCTGGATCCATCAGCAGCCCACAGGGGGAAATCAGACCTTTGGTACTGGGAATGGGAGCTGCTGGCTGTGTGCAGACAATGCCTGTAAATGGCTTCCTAAAGGATGGTTTGGGTCCTGTTTCCAGGCAATGTTGATGCCTCCCTGAGGATACTTTGACAACAACCACAAGGAAGATTTGGGGCCAAGAGAACATTTTCCCCCCAAAAGAATCCCTTTGATTTCAGAAAGCCAAAGATTCTCTTTTGCCCTCTGCCCCATGTGCACTGCCTCATCTTCTGGAGTTTACATGAACAAGATAAATCAATTATTAGAAAAAGTAGCTAATGAATGATGCTACTATAATATCCAACAGCATGTCCTCTGAGCTCCAACAAACATGAATGGGGGCTCTAGAGAACCTCATGGCCTTGGATTATCTGCTTGATGGCCTGGGAGGAGCCAGTGCTGTTACAGGACAGGAATGTTGTATTTCTATCAGTGATGGGTTTGAAGTCCAGCAATCAGGAACAACCATGATAAAAAGAGCAGTCGAAGAGTGGCAGAAAGAAGAAAATTTTTGGTGGATTGGCTTCCATGGGTGCCAAATTGGAGGCTGCTGCAAAACGCATTCTTGACAGTCACCGTCATTGTTGCAGTGTGTGCACTTTGTGTGTTATGATTCCACGATAAACTTCTTGTGACACTTTGTGCTGGAAAATGTCATATTGAGACTTGTCTAAAAACAGACCCTCTCAAGAAAAAAGCGGGATTTGTTAAATAGATAGAAAAAAGCAACTAATTAGGCCTGTTTTAAAAAGAATGTGAATTATAGCTCTGAGTTATGAACTTGAACAGCACTTAAATTAAAGAACAAGAGGCAATGCATTTATGCCAAATACCTAAATCTTAGACTCTGTTGTCAACAGAATTGTTATTAAGGTTGTTGTTCATCACCAGGTCAAAAGACTGATTGAAGGACTAAGGCCTGAAAAACAAGCCCTGAGCCAAAGGTGAGCTCTGGATGAATCTTCCAACCAAAGGTTATCTTTGTATCCACTCATTAACAAAGCATTATCAGCAATATGATCTATGTATCTGCTCATTGGTGAAACATGGATTTACCTTTCTGTATTTCAAAACCAGGCAAGGCCCCATCTGACCTTGTTTGGGGTGTGGGATCAAAGTCAACTCCCTTAGTTCCTCCTCGAGCCCTGGCCAGGCTTTGGGTGGAACCCAAGAGGAAAATGAAACCAGCTGTTCCCACACTAGAAGTGCTGTCAGTTTGTTTATTCAGCACTGTCAGAGCTGGGCCCTCTCACAGCAGGGTTGGGAGCCTCAGCTGTGGCTGGAGGCACCTGCAGGAATTCCCAGTGTCCGGGAGTGGCTCTGCAGTCCTTGGCTGTGACACTTTCCCCAGCTGATGTGTGCACCTGGGGGATGGCAAAGTCTGAGGGTAACTGCTGCTGTCTCATTCACTGCAGGCAATCTTTGGTAGTGATGGTTGGGTGCATTGCTGAGCTTCTCCTTTTGGGATTCTTTGCAGTTTTGCATTGTAATAAATCACACTATCCCTGAATTTGGCGTCTGTGTCGCTGGTGCTGACCCTGCCCATTGTCAAAGAAAACACTGTGGGCCCCACAGAACCAAAAGTTGCCTTGTGACACTACAGGGCCTCGTGTGACCAAGGGGACCGTAGTGACACTGTGGGGCCACATGGAACCAAGGAGCCAGTGTGACACTGCAGGTTCCACCTCACAGGAGCATGGAGATAATTCTGACACTGCAGGGACTCTTATAACCCAGAGTCCATTATTTTCCTCTCTCTGCCCCAGCCCCGCAGAGCAGCCCAGTCCTGTCTGGCCCTGCAGCAGGAACTGGAGGCCCTGCAGGTCAGGGACAGCCACTCTGTGTCTGGAATTCTCAGCAGATGCTCAGCTCAGGCAGCTCCTGCAGCCCAGGGCCAGCCCCGCTGCCCAGCACAGCAGCAGAGAGCTGGCCCCAGGGCTCCTTGGGCAGCTGCTGCTGCCCCAGGGACAGGGCAGCCTCTTGCCAGGGCTCCTCTGCACCCCACGGGCTCCTGCTCTGCTCCTGGCACATGCCAGCTGCCCACAGAGCCTGTGCCAGGGGAACACGTCTGTGCTGGCCTGAGCAGCCATTGCTGCAGCCCCTGCCCTGCTCCCCAGAGCCCCGAGCTGGGGCTGCTGCTCTGCAGAGCATGGGGGCTGTGCTGCCCCAGCCCTGGGCTGCCTCTGCTGGGCTCTGCTGCTCAGCCTGGGACACAGAGGCAGCTGATGGTGCTCCCTGCACTGACCCCCTCCCACACAGACTCTGCTGGGGCCGTGCAGGGGCTCAGAGGTGCCTGCCTTGTTCCAGGGATGCCAGATGGCCTTGGGGCTGCCCTGCATCCTCCTGGGGAAGGTCCCTGAGGCTCAGAACAGCCAGTGCCCAGACTCCTTTCCCTGTGCCTGCTGTGTCCCTGGGGCATCAGAGCTCTCCTTTGCCAGTTTATTTCCAGATGAGGAACTGTTGGCACCTGGTGGGTTAATGCAGTGCTCTCCCTTCAAAACTCCCAAGCCTCTAAAACCGCTCACTGCTTCTTCTGCAGGAGCATGTTAAACATGTCAAAGGAAGATGAATGGGAGAGTAACCAGCCCTGGTATGCCCCTTGGGAAGCCCAGCTCAGGCAGAGCTGTTCCATGTTCCCTCAGTTCCAAGGGGCCCCCCAGGGTCCCAACGGCCCCTTGCTTCCATTATGCCCTTGAGGTGTCACAACAGCCCCTTGGTTCCATGGGATCCCCACAGTGTCACAATGGTCTCCACGGTTCCATGAGGTCCCCACAGTGTCACCATGGTCTCCATAGGAAGGACACAACCATGCTCCAGTGTTGCAGGGGCAGATAAGGGGCAGTCACCTGTTGTATCCGGTTGTTACTTGGGGTGAAAACAAGTAAAAGAACAGGAAGAGCCTTTGCAGGGGTTTCACAGAGATGTTTATTTCAGCCACAGGTGTGCATCGTCCAGTGCTCAGAGAACAAAGGGCTTTTAGGGTTTAGGCTAAAGTACATGGGATGAGCAGGGCGGGTAAAACATCAGAAACCAATTACCAGGGGACATGGGTTGTGACAAGGGAGGGGTTAGGGCAGAGGGCCAACAGGGAAACAGGGTAGGAGTGATCGAAATGCTGACAGACAGGCAGGCAGAGGGCACAGGGTTGACCCAGGGAACAGAACAGGGGTTGCTTTCCCTAATTGGGAATGCCTTTGGTCTCCACAGTCACCAGTTGCCAAGGCCAGCCAGACTTGACTATATTGGCAGGTTTTGTCTGTCAGTAATCTCCAGATTTATAGAATTTTTGAGGTGGAGTCCCAGTTTCAGATATGGTGTTGGGGGTTGGGGTTTTGTTCTTTAATGCATAAGTTTGGAGAATTTTTCCCATTGTGATGCTAACAAAACCTGCCGGCTGTGCCCAGGGTTTTGTGATGGCCCTGGACGGGCGGGTGGGTGGGACCGGAGCTGCTCAGAGGACCGCGAGGGCTTCCGGGCGGGGCTACCCAGAGGAGCGCGCGGGCTGGGGCAGGGGCACTGCGGCTTCCAGCAAGAGAGTGGAGAGGAGGGATCCCCTTGGCCCGCACTGCACGTGGGGGAGAAGCAGACAGCCAGACCCTGCTGCTATCAGCTGTCCTGCTACCTCGGAGGCACTGCTGACCACCAAAGACCAAACTCCTCTTGCCTTTTGGGAATACAGCTGATCTCCAGACACTACAGTGAGTGAGGAGCTGCTCCCACCTGAGCCCAGCCCGGCCGCAGCTGCTCCCCTCCACCTCCCTTGCTCCCGCCTGCGCTGCGGCACGTGTCACAGCCCCGGGGACAGACACAGACCGAGTGTGTCCGCGTCTAAAGAAAGGACTAGAACCGGGTTATTTTCTTCTGTTCTTTTTGTCAGTAATTTTTTAATAACTGTTGTTGTTTTCTACTTGTGCTGTGAGTTAGAGTAGTAAAGAGCTGTTACCTTTACCTCCTTATCTCTGCCTTGAGTCCTTGATTTGAAACAATTATAACACTCGGAGGGGGGTGAAATTGATTTCTCTATTTCAAAGGGAAACTTCTGCCGTTTATTGGCAGAACCCTGTCCTAAAACCAGGACAGATTTTGGCGCCCAACGTGGGGCTGAGGGCATTAAAAGGCGAGTTAAGAGAGGAGTAGCAGCTCTTAAGCAGCAACATGTTGTCTAGTTTAATCTGGTTTGGGCTCCACGTGGTCACAGATATTTCTCTCCCATTTGCAAGCCCTTTTTTGAATATGGGCCCCCTCACCAAATTTATTATAGCTATGATCCGATTTGTGTTTTGGATTGATTATGTCAGGAATTCATGGGTTTTTAATTTTTTCTGGAAATTGGCCACATGGATCCAGAGCTATCGTACTCTAACTGCATGTTTCTGGGATTATTTCAACAATGGTACTTACTGTGAGGCAATGAATGCAAGGGAAATTTTCTCCCAACCTGTCACCCAGTTCTTTGAGGCTACCCCACCAGTTTTCAAGGATTTCAGATTTGCTTTAATTGCTAATATTATTATTCGGTGGCTGGTGTTGCTGATGCGCCTGCTTTACTTAGCATTCAGAAACAAGGGAATACTGGCTTGGATAACAACCCTGAAACATGCTGCCCCAGAGTCTGCCCCTGTCCCAGAGACTAGGGATGCTGCCCCAGAGCCTGCCCCTTTCCCAGGGAATAGGGATGCTGCCCCAGAGCCTGCCCCTGTCCCAGAGACTAGAGATGCTGCCCCAGAGCCTGGTGTTGCCCCACAGCCCACTGCAGAAATTTACCAGCCAGAGTGGGTGGGGGTTCTAGTGAAGGAGATACGGGACATGGACCAGGTGTTGAAGGAGCAGGGCCAGGTGTTGAAGGAGCACAACCAGGTGTTGAAGGAGCACCTTTCCCCAGCTAGTGAGAAACCCTCCCCCTGCCCTAAAGAGGGAGAGTCTGATGGTGCTGCAGTGGAACCCGTAGATGTTACATCTGTCCAGGTTCCAGCTGGATCACAGGGGCAGCCACAGCCAGCAGCAGTTGCCCCTGTGGAAACTAGGAAATCTAAGATTAAAACAAGGCACCTAGATAATGGGGATCAGCCAGGAGGGTCCTCACAACCAGCAAGAGAGCCAGAGGTTGAGATTGTCACCGAGTCTCTCTCATATGACACTCTCCGTAACCTGCAAAAAGACATTGTGCGACGGGGCCGTGAGCCTTTTACAACCTGGTTACTTCGTGTCTGGGACCTTATGGGGAGAGGTGTACAACTGGACGGCAATGAGGCCAGGAATTTGGGATCCTTGTCCCAGGACTCAGGTGTGGACCAGACATTCGTAAGGGAGCAAGGCCACCTTTCCCTCTGGGAACGGCTTCTAATGAGTGTGAGAGAGAAGTTTATCCACAAAGAGAGGATGCAGGAGCACCACCATAGAATGCGCTGGAAGACCATTGATGAAGGGATCCAGCAGCTGAGAGAGGTGGCAGTATTAGAGGTACTCTTTGGGATGGATGGACAGCATGACAATGACCCTGACAAGGTCAGGTGCACAGGGCAGATGTTGTGGGATCTGGCAACCCTGGGGCCATCTGAATTTACTACCTACATTGCACTGATTAAGGCTGATGACCACCGAGAGACAGTAGGTTCTGTTGCCAGCAAGCTCAGAAATTTTGACAGTATGATTAATGGCCCAATGCAGGCCAAGGTCTCTGCTGTGGCCAGGGACCTCCAACAGGTCCAAGAGGAGATGAAGGGGATGAGAGGGTTGAAAGGTGAGATGAGGGAGATTATAAGGGAGGAGATAAGGAAGATCAATGCAGCACCAGTACGAGTCACAGGCCCCAAATCTCACACCCAATGCCCTCCAGCTAGGGACAGAGGATACCCCTCATGAACTGACCTGTGGTTCTTCCTGCGAGACCATGGGGAAGACATGGAAAAATGGGATGGGAAGCCCACTTCTGTCCTGGCAGCACGGGTGCGTCAGCTCAGGGAGGGAAATGCCAACCGAGGGAACCGCGCTAAAATGAAGGTAGCCTCGACCTCCCACAACCAAGGTGCAGGGTACTACAGAAGGGAGGATGATCTGTCAGATCCCCTGTAAGGAACCTCCACTATGTATGCCCAGGAAGGAAATAATAACCAAGGCTAGAGGGGCCCTGCCTCTAGCCAGGGAGAGGCATGGGATGACAGGATCTACTGGGTAGTGTGGGTGCGATGGCCTGGCACATCAAAGCCACAGAAACAGAGTGTTAGTTGATACTGGTTCACCATGCACCCTGATACTGTCAGAACATGTGGGGAAGGTACCTGTCTCCATTGTTGGGGTGACAGGGGGATCACAGGAATTCACTTTGCTGGAAGCTGAGATTAGCCTGACAGGGAAGGGGTGGCAGAAACATCCAATTGTGACTGGCCCAGGGGCACCGCGCATTCTGGCATAGACTTCCTCAGGAATGGCTACTTCAAAGATCCAAAGGGACTCAGGTGGGCTTTTGGAATAGCTGCTGTATCGGCAGAGAGCATTAAGCAGTTGAACACCTTGCCTGGACTGTCAGAAAATCCATCTGCAGTGGGACTCCTGAAAGTGACAGAGCAACAGGTGCCAATTGCCACCATGACAGTGCACCGCCGGCAGTCCCGGACAAATCGAGATGCTGTGATCCCCATCCACAAGATGATCCGTGAGCTGGAGAGCCAAGGGGTGGTGAGCAAAACCCACTCACCCTTCAACAGCCCCATCTGGCCTGTGTGCAAGTCTGAGGAGGAATGGAGATTGACTGTGGACTATTGTGCCTTGAATGAAGTGACTCCACCGCTGAGCGCAGCTGTGCCGGACATGCTGGAACTGCAGTACGAGCTGGAGTCCAAGGCAGCGAAGTGGTATGCTACCATTGACATTGCCAATGCATTTTTCTCTATTCCTTTGGCAGCAGAGTGCAGGCCTCAGTTTGCTTTCACCTGGAGGGTGTGCAGTACACCTGGAACCGACTGCCCCAGGGGTGGAAACACAGCCCCACCATCTGCCATGGGCTGATCCAGGCTGCACTGGAAAAGGGTGAGGCCCCAGAACATTTGCAATACATTGATGACATCATTGTGTGGGGGAACACGGCAACAGAGGTCTTTGAGAAGGGAGTGAAAATCATCCAGATTTTGTTGGAAGCTGGCTTCGCTATCAAGAAAACCAAAGTCAAAGGACCTGCCCGAGAGATCCAGTTCCTGGGAGTGAAGTGGCAAGACGGACGGCGCCAGGTCCCCACTGAGGTCATCAATAAGATCACTGCAATGTCAGCACCAACAAGCAAGAAGGAAACACAAGCTTTCCTAGGTGCCATAGGCTTTTGGAGAATGCATATCCCTGAGTACAGCCAGATTGTGAGCCCTCTCTACCTGGTCACCCGCAAGAAGAATGATTTCCACTGGGGCCCTGAACAGCAGCAAGCCTTCGCCCAGATCAAACAGGAGATCGCTCATGCTGTAGCCCTTGGCCCAGTCAGGACAGGACCAGAGGTAAAGAATGTTCTCTACTCTGCAGCTGGGAACCATGGTCTGTCCTGGAGCCTTTGGCAGAAGGTGCCTGGTGAAACTCGAGGCCGACCCCTGGGATTCTGAAGCAGAGGTTACAGAGGTTCTGAAGCCAATTACACTCCGACGGAGAAGGAAATCTTGGCTGCCTATGAAGGAGTTCAAGCTGCCTCAGAGGTAATTGGCACAGAAGCACAACTTCTCCTGGCACCCCGACTGCCAGTGCTGGGGTGGATGTTCAAAGGAAAGGTTCCTTCTACCCACCATGCCACCGACGCCACATGGAGCAAGTGGATTGCCCTCATCACGCATTGGTAACCCAAATCGCCCTGGGATTTTGGAGATAATTACAAACTGGCCAGAAGGTGAAGATTTTGGTCTTGCTGAGGAGGAGGAGCAGAAGCAAGTGACCCGAGCTGAAGAAGCCCCACTGTACAACCAGCTGCCAGCAGATGAAACGTGCTACGCTCTTTTCACCGACGGTTCCTGTCGCATCGTGGGAATGAACCGGAAGTGGAAAGCAGCCGTATGGAGCCCCACAAGACAGGTTGCACAAGTTACCGAAGGAGAAGGTGGATCAAGCCAACTTGCTGAACTCAAAGCTGTTCAGCTGGCCTTGGACATTGCTGAGAGAGAGAAATGGCCAAAGCTCTACCTTTACACTGATTCATGGATGGTAGCCAATGCTCTGTGGGGCTGGCTGGAAAGGTGGAAAAAGGCTGACTGGCAACGTAGAGGAAAGCCAATCTGGGCTGCTGATGAGTGGAAAGACATTGCCACTCAGATAGAGAAGCTACCCATGAAAATCCGTCATGTGGATGCCCACGTTCCCAAGAGTCGGGCTAATGAAGAACACCGGCACAATGAGCGAGTAGATCAGGCTGCACAGATAGAGGTGTCAAAGATAGACTTAGATTGGGAACACAAGGGAGAATTGTTCCTGGCTCGATGGGCCCATGACGCCTCAGGTCATCAGGGCAGAGACGCCACCTATAAGTGGGCACGAGACCGAGGGGTGGATCTAACCATGGACAGTATTTCCCAGGTTATCCATGACTGTGACACGTGTGCTGCCATCAAGCAAGCCAAGCGGGTGAAGCCCCTCTGGTATGGTGGGCGATGGTCCAAATATAAGTACGGGGAGGCCTGGCAGATTGACTACATCACACTGCCTCAGACCCGCCAAGGCAAGCGCTACGTGCTGACCATGGTGGAAGCCACCAGCGGCTGGTTGGAGACATACCCTGTGCCCCATACTACTGCTAGGAACACCATCCTGGGCCTGGAAAAACAAGTCCTTTGGAGACATGGTACCCCTGAGAGAATTGAGTCAGACAATGGGACTCATTTAAAAAATAGCCTTGTTAGCACCTGGGCTAGAGAACACGGCATTGAGTGGGTGTACCATATTCCCTACCATGCACCAGTGGCTGGGAAAGTCGAACGGTGCAAGGGCCTGCTTAAAACCACCTTAAAAGCACTTGGTGGGGGGACTTTTAAGAACTGGGAGATTAATCTACCAAAGGCCACATGGTTAGTGAATACCCGAGGTTCCACTAACCGAGCAGGTCCTGCCCAGTCTGAGCCCTTGGGAACACCAGATGGAGATAAGGTCCCAGTGGTACACCTGAGAGGCATGTTAGGGAAAACTGTTTGGGTGAACTCTGCCTCCAGCAAAGACAATCCTGTTCGTGGGGTGGTTTTCACTCAAGGACCAGGTTGCACTTGGTGGGTGATGCAAAAGGATGGAGAGACCCGATGCATACCCCAAGGAGACCTCATTCTAGGGTGAATTATCCATGATACTGTGCCTGTAACTGCCTGTATGTATATGATTTAAAGGTTTTTTAATTTGCTGTAGCATGTTGGCATGGGAAAAAATTCAGGGTGGATAATGTTGGGGGTTGGGGTTTTGTTCCTTTAATGTATGAGTTTGGAGAATTTTTCCCATTGTAATGCTAACAGAACCCGCCGGCTGTGCCCAGGGTTTGTGATGGCCCTGGACGGGTGGGTGGGTGGGACCGGAGCTGCTCGGAGGACCGTGAGGGCTTCCGGGTGGGGCTACCCAGAGGAGCGTGCGGGCTGGGGCAGGGGCACTTCTGTTTCCGGTGAGAGAGTGGAGAGGAGGGATCCCCTTGGCCAGCACGGCACGTGGGAGAGAGGCAGACAGCCAGACCCTGCTGCAATCAGCTGTCCTGCTACTTCGGAGGCACTGCTGACCACCAAAGACCAAACGCCTCTTGCCTTTTGGGAATACAACTGATCTCCAGACACAACAGTGAGTGAGGAGCTGCTCCCACCTGAGCCCAGCCCGGCCGCGGCTGCTCCCCTCCACCTCCCTTGCTCCTGCCTGCTCTGCGGCACGTGTCACAGCCCCGGGGACGGACACAGACCGAGTGTGTCCACGTCTAAAGAAAGGACTAGAACCGGGTTATTTTCTTCTGTTCTTTTTGTCGGTAATTTTAATAACTGTTGTTGTTTTCTACTTGTGCTGTTAGTTAGAGTAATAAAGAGCTGTTACTTCTACCCCCTTATCTCTGCCTTGAGTTCTTGATTTGAAGCAATTATAACACTTGGAGGGGGTGAAATTGATTTCTCTATTTCAAAGGGAAACTTCTGCCTTTTATTGGCAGAACCCTGTCCTAAAACCAGGACACGACGTTTTCTCACAGGTTTTATTTTGGGGGCGAAAGCACAGTTTCGGGGCTTACAAAAAATCCGGGTTTTCTGGATCTGAGGCGGTTTGAGGATGACGTCAGCGATGGGGCGCGGCCACCCAGGTGAAATGTCAATTTTCCACATCACTGGGTGGGAAGAAAGGCAAAATCGAGGGGAACTTCGTGGCAGTTTCCTCCAATTCAGGGTCTTTTCTCCCTTTTCTAGACTTGTTATGCCCATTCTTGAGCTCTTTCCCCTCTGCTGCCGGTCTCTCTCCCCATTTTGAGAGGCTCTTTCCCCCTTTTTTATTCAATTTCCCCTCCGTTTTGGGCCCTTTTCCCCCCTTTTCTTGTGCTTCTCTCCCACTGCCCTCCCCCTCTTTGTGGGGGGTTCTTTCCCCTGTTTCTGGTGTCTCTTTTTTGGCCTCTTCCCCCTATGTTTTTGTGCTCTTGCTTCCTTCTTAATATTCCTTTACCCCACTGTCGGGTCCTTCACCATTTTTGGTGTCTTTTCCCATCTCTTTGAGCTTTTATTCTCATTTTGGGAGGTTCTTTCCACCTTTTCTTTCCCCTCTTTTCTTTCCTTTTTTTGGTTCCTTTCCTCATTTATGGGTCTCTTTTACCATCTTTTGCGGTTATTTTACACCCCCCCCCACCTCCCCCCCCCCGCGTTCTTGCTCCTTTTTTTGTCTATTTTCCTGCATTTTGGGGTCCTTTCCCCAGTTTTCACTCTTTCCCCTCTTTTTGGTCTCCTTTCCCATCTTTTTGGGGCTTTTTTCTCCCTTTTGAAGAACTCTTTCCCTTTTTGTTCTCTTTTCCATTTTCTGGACCTTCTTTCCCTTCCTAGGGCGATTCTTTTCCTCTTTTTTAGGTTATTTGCCCCCCTTTTTTGGCACTGCTCCCCCTAGTGCCACCCCAAGACACCCAAATCCCCCCAACCCCCTCCCCCAGTGTCTCCCCGGTGTCACCCACCGGGGTGAAGTCGGGTGCCCGCCAGGCCTCGGCCAGTGCCCGCGCGTCGCTCGTGCCCGTCCCGTCGGGCCCCCGCAGGTCGTTGCTGGTGGCCCCGTCGTAGTCACCGCAGAGGCCGCAGAGCGTCGCCCGCGCCTCCCTGGGCACCTCCACTGTCACCCTTGCGGCGCCCAGCTCCACCAGAAATCCCGGGATTCGGCTGATCCGGAGCGTCGTGCGCGTCTCTGTGATGGTCAGCGGTCCTGGGAGCTCCAGGGGCAGGGGAGTGGGGACCCCGTTGAGCTGGAGAACACCGAATTAGGAGAAAAAAGGGCATTTGGAGACACACAGGAAGGGGAAGGGTAGTTGGAGGAAACTGGGTGGAAAAGAGGGAGTTTGTGGAAAAATGATGGGATGCATCAAGGCATGGTAGGAGTAGGATGAGGGACAAGCGCTTCTCTGACGTGAAATTGAGGCAAAAAAGAGCAGTTTTGGCCAAAATTATGGGTTGCATCAATCTATGGATGTCTCTTAGTGACCATCACCCACATAGGTGCTTCACTGGTAGGAAACTGGGGAGGAAAAAGGAGCCATTTGGGGCAATATTAAGGTAAGAACATCCTGTGGTGCTGATGGGATTGGACAACCCATGTGGACTCTAGCCTGGTGAAATTAGGGAAAAAATATTGATTTTTTTTTTTTTTTTTAATTAAAATGAAGGTCAGGAAGATGTTTAGGGTGACAACACACAGCAGTGACAACACTTTGGGGTGCCACCCAGGGTGGTGACAACTTACCCAGACCTTCCTGTCCCTGCGCACGGTGATGAAGCTGTGCGGGGTGAAGAGGTGAAGTGCCATCACTGCCGGCTGCTCCCCAGTGTCCCCAATGTCCCCCAGCAGCCGGAACCATGCGGGGTCCCGGGGGTCACACACGCTGGCCACCATGTAGGTGCCAGTGGCCAGGGCGGCCCCAGCAACACCGTCAAAGGTGACGAAGTGGGTGGCAGGGGACAGGGTGCAGCGCCCCGGGCGCGCGATGCAGGCGCGGGTGCTGTTACGGAGGCCACAGGTGTGGCCAAAGGGACAAGTGAAGGGGCGGCACTGGAGGCCCCCAGGCCCCCGGCAGGTGCAGGACTGGGAGCAGTCAGGCGTCAGCATGGTCTCAGCGATCTGTTTTCCGTGAATAAAATGTGGAAAGTGGGGAAAGTGGCCTAAAATGGCCCAAAAAATGGGGATGATGATGCTGTGAGGTGGTGGGGGGGAAGGGGGCCCACGTCTCCCATATCCCCTATGTGTCTTCATAACCCCAATGGGCGCCCATGGGGACCAGCAGCATGTACCCAGTGTGTGCCCATGCCCCCATACATCCGCATGGGGGCACACTGGGGGAACTGGGACTTGCTGGGAGAAACTGGGAACGCTGGTGGAGACACAAGGAGACATTGGGACGTGCTGGGAGACACTGGGAAGGACACTAAGCCACCCCACTGAGGGAATGGGATGCATTGGGAGGCACTGTGGGGAGAACAGAGACAAACTGGGAGGGATTGGGAACAGTGTGGGGAAAAGTGGGGGAGGACTTGAACACCCTGGGAGGGACTGTGGGCAAGAGAGGGAAGACTGGAGAGGACTGAAGGGATGCTGGGTAAAGGGGGATCCACTGGGGGATGTGTTTGGGGGAAGTGGGACACACTGGGGAAGAATGGTGACATGGGGGATGCTGGGGTATACTAGGAGGGACTGGGGACACTGTGGGAGGC
>JAREIS010001532.1:0-20000 GCA_030060385.1 Muscicapa striata striata
CGATTTTCTCCCTGGGTGATTCCCGGACTTCTCTCTGGATTTATTCCCGTTTTTCTCCCTGGGGGGATTCCTGGGGTTCTCTGGGTTTATTCCCGGTTTTCTCCCCGTAGGGGGCGAGGAGGAACCACCCTGCTCCCCTTTTTTTTATTTTCCTTTTTTTTATTTTCCTTTTTTTTATTTTCCTTTTTTTTATTTTCCTTTTTTTTTATTTTCCTTTTTTATTTTCCTTTTTTATTTTCCTTTTTTTTTATTTTCCTTTTTTTTTTTTTTTTTTTTTTATTTTCCTTTTTTTTTATTTTCCTTTTTTTTTATTTTCCTTTTTTTTATTTTCCTTTTTTTTTATTTTCCTTTTTTTTTTTTTCCTTTTTTTTTTTTTCCTTTTTTATTTTCTCCACCTCTGTGTAGTAATTGTAATTCTCATATTTAGGGAATTGAGGATTTAGGGAATTATTAATATCAATAATAAATATAAATATCTAAATGTGAATATAAATGTGAATATAAATAAAATGACAAATATAAATATCAGTATCAATAATAAATATCGGTATCAGTAATAAATATCAATGTTAATATTAAATGCAGGAGGGAATGCAGGAATTCCTGGTTTGATACCCCCCCAAAAAAATCCCCACAGAAAAGAAAAAAACCTTCCAAATTTCCAAAATCATGGATATCTCCAGCTCCGTGCAGTATTGCAATTCTCATATTTAGGGAATTATAAATATTAATATAAGCACTAATATTAAGTCATAAATATTAATATTAAATGTAGGAAGGAATGCAGGAATTTCTGGTTTGATATCTCTCCTCTCTCAAAAAAAAAAAAAAATCCCTACAGAAGGAAAAAAAAAAAAAAAAATCTGAAGTGAGTCAAAATTTCCAAAATCATGGATTTCTCTGGCTCTGTGCAGTATTTATAATTCTCAGATTTAGGGAATTATAAACATTAATATTAAATCATAAATATTAATATTAAATCGTAACTATTCCCATATTTATGGTTTGTGCTTTCTAACCCAAAACAGTTTTTCCCAGAGGAAAATTTCCTGATCCTAAATTTCCATCCCTGGTGAGCAGATCCCAGCTCGGCCTCAGCACTTTTTTTTTTTTTTCTCCAATTTTTCCCCCTTTTTTCCCCATTTTTCCCGAGGGGTTTTCAGCCCCACAAACCTCTCCGAGCTTAGGGAAAAACTTTTCCCTGTATTTTCCTGGATTTCTGGGAATGTTGTGCAGGGATAATGAGGGTGAGGATAATTAACCCAGTGTGGGTGCTGGGTTTGATTTGGTCCTGGAAAATCCAAGGAATTCCAGGAAAATCCAAGGAATTCCAGGAAAAATCTGCCGGATGTGAAAGGGGAGGAAGAGGCTGTGCCTTTTTAGTTTTTCCACCAAATCCATTGGAGAAATTCCCAGGAAAAGGAAATTTTTCCTTCCCACTGAGGAATCTCAGAAAGATCCTGGAGCATCCAAATCCCTCCAAAAAAGGAGAAAAATCATCTCAGGAAACTTCCTTAGAGGAGTGGAAGGTGACAGCACAGGGGACAATTTTGCTTTTCCCAAAGAAATCAAATTTTTTTTTTTTTTTTTCCTGTTTTTGGGAGGACACGGAAGGCGGGGGGGGGAGGGAACGGAGGGGATTTGGGGCTGGGGGAGGGGATTTGGGTTTGGGGGAGGGATTTGGGTTTGGGGTGTCCCAGCCCCCCCGGCCACGTCCCCTCCTCGCAGCCAAGCTGATGGTGGAGTCCGACACCTTCGGGAGCCGCGTGCGGATCAAGGGCACCGAGAGGAGAAATGCACCTGCATGAGCAAGAGGGGGAAACTCGTGGGCAAGGTGAGACCCCAAAAACCCCTGGGGCACCCCAAAAACCCCTGGGGCACCCCAAAAACCCCTGGGCACCCCAAAAACCGCTGGGGCACGGCCGGGCTGCTCCCCGTGCCCTGGGTCACTTTGGGGGGCTCTTCCTGACCCCTTTTCCTCCCTCCTGCCTGTGCTGCTCCCGGTGTACGGGAGCTGAATCCGTAGGGAATGGGGTGGGGATGGGTTTTGGGGTGATGGAGGTGGGGTTTTTTGGGGTTTAGGGGTTTTTTTGGGGTTTAGGGGTTTTTTTGGGTTTTTGGGGTGGCAGGGGTAGGCTGGTCTTGATAAGAGCTGGGCTGTCTCAGGCACAGTGACAAAAGTGATTCAAGGGGTGGGAGGGATGGTTTTTGGGGTGATGGAGGTGAATTTTGGGGTGATAAAGATGAGTTTGGGAGGTGCAGGGGTGGGCTGGGCTGCTTGAGACACGGTGACAAAAGTGATGCAGGGAGTGGCAGGGATGGGGTGGGGGTGGCACAGGTGGGTTTTGGGGTGATGGAGGTGGATTTTGGGGTGATAAAGATGAGTTTGGGAGGTGCAGGGATTGACATGAGCTGGGCAGTTTGAGACACGGTGACAAAAGTGATCCACGCTGTCCCCCCGTGTAACCCGGGTTTAACCCGGGTCTGTCCGCCCATGTAACCCGGGATTAACCCGGGTCTGTCCCCTCAACGTAACCCGGGATTAACCCGGGTCTGTCCCCTCAACGTAACCCGGGATTAACCCGGGTCTGTCCCCCATGTAACCCGGGATTAACCCGGGTCTGTCCCCCCATGTAACCCAGGATTAACCCGGATCTGTCCCCTCAACGTAACCAGGGACTAACCCAGGTCTGTCCCCATGTAACCCGGGATTAACCCGGGTCTGTCCCCCCATGTAACCCGGGATTAACCCGGGTCTGGCCCCTCAACGTAACCCAGGATTAACCCGGGTCTGTCCCCCATGTAGCCTGGGATTAACCCGGGTCTGTCCCCCATGTAACCAGGGATTAACCCGGGTCTGGCCCCTCAATGTAACCAGGGATTAACCCGGGTCTGTCCCTGCACATAACCCGGGATTAACCCGGGTCTATCCCCCCATGTAACCCCGGATTAACCCAGGTCTGTCCCCTCAACGTAACCAGGGATTAACCCGGGTCTGTCCCCCCATGTAACCCAGGATTAACCCGGGTCTGTCCCCCCATGTAACCCGGGATTAACCCGGGTCTAACCCGGGTCTGTCCCTGCACATGGCCCGGGTCTGTCCCGGACCAGCCCCCGCACATAACCCGGGTCTGTCCCGGGTCTGTCCCAGGGCTGGCCCGGGGCTGTTCCGGCTCCCAGCTCTGCCCTTTCCCTCGTTTTTGTAAAAATAGTTTGGGTTTGAAACGCCCTGAGGGGGGACTGGGGGGGTCCTGAGCCCTGCAGTGTCCGGGACCATTGTCCACTCCTGCCAGAGATGGTCAGTGAGCCCTGCAGTGTCCGGGACCATTGTCCACTCCTGTCAGAGATGGTCAGTGAGCCCTGCAGTGTCCAGGACCATTGTCCACTCCTGTCAGAGATGGTCAGTGAGTCCTGCAGTGTCCGGGACCATTGTCCACTCCTGTCAGAGATGGTCAGTGAGTCCTGCAGTGTCCGGGACCATTGTCCACTCCTGCCAGAGATGGTCAGTGAGCCCTGCAGTGTCCGGGACCATTGTCCACTCCTGTCAGAGATGGTCAGTGAGCCCTGCAGTGTCCAGGACCATTGTCCACTCCTGCCAGAGATGGTCAGTGAGCCCTGCAGTGTCCGGGACCATTGTCCACTCCTGCCAGAGATGGTCAGTGAGTCCTGCAGTGTCCGGGACCATTGTCCACTCCTGTCAGAGATGGTCAGTGAGTCCTGCAGTGTCCAGGACCATTGTCCACTCCTGTCAGAGATGGTCAGTGAGTCCTGCAGTGTCCAGGACCATTGTCCACTCCTGCCAGAGATGGTCAGTGAGCCCTGCAGTGTCCGGGACCATTGTCCACTCCTGCCAGAGATGGTCAGTGAGTCCTGCAGTGTCCGGGACCATTGTCCACTCCTGCCAGAGATGGTCAGTGAGTCCTGCAGTGTCCGGGACCATTGTCCACTCCTGCCAGAGATGGTCAGTGAGTCCTGCAGTGTCCGGGACCATTGTCCACTCCTGCCAGAGATGGTCAGTGAGTCCTGCAGTGTCCGGGACCATTGTCCACTCCTGCCAGAGATGGTCAGTGAGCCCTGCAGTGTCCGGGACCATTGTCCACTCCTGCCAGAGATGGTCAGTGAGTCCTGCAGTGTCCGGGACCATTGTCCACTCCTGTCAGAGATGGTCAGTGAGTCCTGCAGTGTCCGGGACCATTGTCCACTCCTGCCAGAGATGGTCAGTGAGTCCTGGAGTGTCCGGGACCATTGTCCACTCCTGTCAGAGATGGTCAGTGAGCCCTGCAGTGTCCGGGACCATTGTCCACTCCTGTCAGAGATGGTCAGTGAGTCCTGCAGTGTCCGGGACCATTGTCCACTCTCCTCAAGGATGGCCAGGTGAGTCCTGGAGTGTCCTGGGATGTCCAGGAGCTTTGTCCACTTCCCTCAGGGGTGGTCAGTGGGGTCCTGGACCCTGCAGTGTGCAGGACCTTGGCACGTCTCGAGAATGGTCAGTGAGTCCTGGAGTGTCCTGGCATGTCCAGAGCCTTTGTCCACTCCTTTCACAGGTGGTCAGTGAGTCCTGGGCTGTCCAGGACCTTTGTCCACTTCCCTCAAGGACGGTCAGTGAGTCCTGGAGTGTCCTGGGCCTTTGTCCACTCCCCTGGGGGTGCTCAGGGTGTCCTGGAGCCCCCCATGGAACCCCCATTCCTCACCCAGTGCCTTTGTCCCCTGCTCAGCTGCCACCACCCCAGACATGTCCCCATCCCCCCTGGCCTCAGCTCTCAGTTCCAGGAGGGTCAGGGCCAGCCCTGAGCCTGCAGGGCATCCCCAAGGGACTGGGATGTCCCCTCTGAGGTGACATTCCAGCCCCCAGGGCCAGCACTTGTCCCCCCACCCTGCGGGGTCCCCACATTATTTATTGGAGGGGAAGGTCCTGGCAGGGACAGGGATGCTGTGGGTGCCCACCAGGCCAAAGAGAAGCTGCCTTTCAGTGAGTTTTAATTTGTTATCAATTCTGTTTTGTGTGTTTTGACCGATTTTGTTGTTTGTGACTCGGTTTTATGCCTAAACCTTTAGAGTTTCTTGGTGTAAAGGAGGAAACCTCAAGGTAATAAAAGCGAGAGTCCAGACTTTGGGTCCTGGGGCTGTTTTCCTTCCTGTGCCAAGGCTCAGCCTGGTCCCCTAAACCCCATCCCCCTCAGCCTGGTACCCCAAATCCCATCCCCCTCAGCCTGGTACCCCTGTTTCCCCCCCCAAATCCTATCCCCATCCCCTCTGTTCCTCCAAATCCTCTCCTGTTCCCCAAAATCCAAATCCCTGTTCCCCCCCTTTCCCTCCTCTAAATCCCATCACCCTCAGCCTGGTCTCCCAAATCCCCATCCTGTCATCCTGATACCCCCAAATCTCATCCCCCTCATCCTGGTACCCCCAAATCCCATTCCCCTCGGCCTGTTCCCCCTCTTCTCCCAAATCCCATCCCCCTTTAGCTTGGTACCCCGAAATTCCTGATACCCCCTGTTCCTCTAAATCCCATTCCTCTCAGCCTGGTCCCCCTTTTCCCCCAAATCCTGTCCCAATCAGCCTGGCATCCCCAAATTCCATCCCCCTCAGCCTGTTCCCCCAGTTCCCATCTCCCCTTCATCCTCGTACCCCCAAATCCCATCCCCCTCATCTTGGTACCCCCAAACCCCATTTCCCTCATCCTGGCACCCCCTGTTGCCCCCTAAACTCCATTTCCCACAGCCTGTTCCCCCAAATCCCACCCCCTTTCATCCTCGTACCCCCAAATCTCATCCCCCTCAGCCTGTTCCTCTAAATTCCACCCCCCCCTTCAAATCCCATGGTAGCCCCCAAACCCCATTCCCCCTTCATCCTGGCACCCCCTCATTGCCCCCTAAACCCCATTTCCCACAGCCTGTTCCCCCAAATCTCATCCCCCTCAGCCTGTTCCCCTAAATTTCATCTCCTTCAACCTGGTACCCCCAAATCCCACCTCCCTCATCCCGGCACCATCCCTGTCCCCCCTCTCCTCCCGGCTGCTCCCCCTCCCCACAATCGCTGTGACAATGCCCTGGGAGGTGGCCCCGCACTCTGGGGGTGCCATAATCCCCAAATTGGGGCTCCCCCAGCCCCTACAAAGCCCGGCTGGGGTGGGGAGAGGAGCAGTGGGGAGAAAATTAAAACAGTTTGGGTTAAATGAAGCTTTAAAGCAGAAGGGAAATGCAACACCCAGCAATTAGGGGCGAACAATGGGCCCGGCGCCGCTGCCCAGGTGTGGCGGCCGGAATTAACCGAGCGGCCGCGGTGATTTTTTTTTTTTTTTTTTTTTTTTTCCTCCCTGGTTTCCTTCGGCCCCACAGCCCCGGCTCCTTGCTCCTGCAGGAATTCGAGACATTCTTGAAAGGAGAAAGGAGCCTCCCTGCCCCCGCCGCCCCCTCCCCAATTTAGCC
Source organism: Muscicapa striata striata (assembly GCA_030060385.1). NCBI lineage: Eukaryota > Metazoa > Chordata > Aves > Passeriformes > Muscicapidae > Muscicapa > Muscicapa striata. The sequence goes on from JAREIS010001532.1 coordinate 6,429, forward strand.
AAAGCTTCAAAGGTAGAGGAGTTCCTTTTGTGTGATCTCCGCTTTAATTTTTTCCCCCGTCCCACTTTTTTTTTTTTTTTTTTTTCTTTTCTCTCCTCCTTCCCAAGCCCTTCCTCTCTTTTCTTTCAGGGTTTTTCTCTCTTCCTCCCCTCTCTTTCTTCTCGACCTCCCGGGATAGAAAGGGCTCAGAAGGGTGAGTCCTTTTTAATTATGGCTGGAGAAGGAGAGAAAATGAAAACCCTCACACGGCTTCTTTCTTGTTTTTTGAGGTGAGACCTGGGAGGAGGGGACAGGAATGTCCTCTGTGCAGAAAGTGGGGGCTGGGGGTGCCCTGGGGGGTGCGAGGGGGCCATGCTGGCTGCAGGGGTGATGGGTGCCACCCCAAATCCCCCTCTCCTTGGGGGTGGCCCAGGGCTGGTGCTGTCCCCTGGGCAGTGTCCCCCTGGCAGCTGGAGGTCACCAGGCTCCTCTGGGGGAGCCCAGGGGGACGTGGGGGCAGTTTGGGGTCAGGCAGGGGCTGTGGGATCCCCTGGGGATGTGGGAATGCTGCTCGGCCCCATCCTGTGGGGGAGGCCAAGGGAGGCTCCTGCACATCCTGCATCCCTCTGTGGGGCTGAAGGATGCTCCTGCATTTCCTCCATCCCTCTGTAAATCCAGAGGATTGTGCTTCACTCCCTCCATCCCTCTGTGGGGCTGAAGGATGCCCCTGCATTTCCTCCATCCCTCACAAAATCCTGAGGATTGTTCTACACATCCTTCATCCCTCAGTGAGGCCAGAGGATGCTCCTGCACATCCTGCATCCCTCTGTGGGGCTGAAGGATGCTCCTGCTCTTCCTCCATCCCTCTGTAAATCCAGAGGATTGTTCTACACTTTCTCCATCTCTCTGTGAGGCTGAAGGATGCTCCTGCTCTTCCTCAACCCCTCAATAAATCCAGAGGTTTGTTCTTCACTCCCTCCATCCCTCAGTGAGGCTGAAGGATGGTCCTGCACTTCCTCCATCCCTCAGTGAGGCTGAAGGATGCTCCTAAGCTCCTGCATTTCCTTCATCCCTCCCTAAATCCTGAGGATTGCCCTGCACTTTCTCCATCCCTCAGTGAACCCAGAGGATGCTCCTGCACTCCTCCCATCCCTCAGTGAGGCTGAAACATGCTCCTGCTCTTCCTCCATCCCTCAATAAATCCAGAGGATTGTTCTTCACTCCCTCCATCCCTCAGTGAGGCTGAAGGATGCTCCTGCACATCCTCCATCCCTCAGTGAGGCCAGAGGATGCTCCTGCACATCCTGCATCCATCACTAAATCCAGAAGATTATTCTGCACCCCCTCCATCCCTCAGTGAGGCTGAAGCATGGTCCTGCTCTTCCTCAATAAATCCAGAGGATGGTTCTGCACATCCTCCATCCCTCACTGAATCCAGAGGATGCTCCTGCATTCCCTCCTTTCCCGAGTCCAGAGGATGCTCCTGCATTCCCTCTATCCCTCACTGAATCCAGAGGATGCTCCTGCATTTCCTCCATCCCTCACTGAATCCAGAGGATGCTCCTGCACTCCTCCCATCCCTCAGTGAGGCTGAAGCATGGTCCTGCACTTCCTCCATCCCTCAATAAATCCAGAGGTTTGTTCTTCACTCCTCCCATCCCTCAGTGAGGCTGAAACATGGTCCTGCACATCCTCCATCCCTCAATAAATCCAGAGGATGCTCCTGCCTTCCCTCCATCCCTCTCTGAATCCCGAGCCTTTTCCGGCCCAATCCCTCCGCTGCTCCTGCCCTCCCTCCATCGCTGCCGGCGCCGCTCCCGCGCATCCCCCGAGCTCCATCGCGGGTGCGGAGGGAGGCGGTCGCTGTGACAACGCGCGTGCGGCGCAGGGGAGGGGATGCTCGGCTCGGGGATGGCTCCCGGCGGACGCGCAGCGCTGCCCGCGGCGGGCCATGGGCTGCTCTGAAGGTACGGCCTGAACCCCGCACCCCCAGCACCCCCCAGCACCCCCCAGCACCGCGGGATAAGGGGTGACCCAGCGGGGATGTGGCGAGCGCGGCTTTTTTTTTTAGTGCATGAGATCCGTGCTGGATTTGGGGCGTCCCCAAACTCCTCCCGCCGCCCCCCGCGGGCATCGCGGGCGCGCTGGGCCAGCAGGGCGAGTGGCACGGCCGGGTCAGGAGCCCCCGGGCGCAGGTGGCAGCCGCCGAGCAGCCGCTGCGATCTTCTTCATGCTTGAGAAACTGGGTTAGTGGCGGCACGGAGGCCTCGGTTATTCCCGGGGGGGGCGGCTGGGGCCGGGGGGAGCCCCCAGAGCGCGGGGGGACGGAGCCGGGCCCGGGATGCTCCAACCCGGGTGATAAATGAGGCGCTGTGAGCCCCGCTGAGGGTGCATCCCTCGCCTCTGGGCCTCTATCCCCCCCAGATGTGCAGCCCCGGGTGCGTTTCCTGCCAGATGTGCACCCCAGGTGTCCATCCCTGGGCACACCCCAGGCTCTGCCCCCCCATCTCCGCGTGTCCAGATGTGCATCCCCGAGCGCGCACCGCCCCAGATGTGCACCCAGAGGGGTCCGGCAGCGCTTTGCTGAGCCGCGTGCGGGGAAACTGAGGCAGGAGGGAGCAGCAGCAGCGAGGAGGAGCCGCGGGAAGGGAGCTGCTGTCACCAGGCAGCGCTCCCACACAGAGCCGCGAATAGACTCCGGCTCCCGGCGCTGCGGCACCAACGCAGCCCCGCCGCCCCCGGCGCCCTCCGGCCGCGGCTCCGCTCCCGAGCCCGCTCCCGGCATCTCGGGATCCCGTTCCGAGCGGCTCCGGAGGGATGGAAGTGGCCGCAGCCTCCCTGCCCTGCCCAGCCCTTCCCCCGGCCCGGGGTGTGGGGGGTGTGGGGGGCATCAGCTCTTCCCCCCTAGAGCCCCCAGCGCTTGATTTTTGGCATCTATCCCGGGCTGGCTGGAAATTCCCGCTGGATTTCCCCTCCCAGCGCAGCGAGGGGTGGGTGCAGCACCCCCAAACCCATCCTGGGGGTCGCAGGTGCCGCCCCCAGCCCGTCCCCCCACGCTGCCGCAGCCCCGTGAAGGGCTCAGCTCCCCCCAGAGAGGGGCTGGGGGTGCCAAAATCCCTCCGAGGGGCTGCGGGGAGGTCGGGGCTGTCCCCGGCAGCGGGGCAGGCCGGGTCACCGCTGTTTTCCTCCCTCTTTGTGCCGGGGAAGCGGGAGGAGCGGCAGCCAATACTGCTTCGTCATGATGCCGGCTAATTCTCCTCTTGTTGGGAAAGGGACTGAGCCAGCAGCGAGCTGCGGAGAGGCGAGCGGCACCCCCGCGGCCACCACCCACCCCCCCCGGGTGGCCACGCACTCCTCCACCCTCCCCCTCCCTCCCCACCTCCACGCAGCCTCCCCCGCACCCCCCGCCCAGCCGCGGTTATCGGGGCTGCCGGGGCTGCCGGGGGCTGATAGGCTCCTGCCCCCGCTCGCCCGCTCGCCCCTGGCGCGCTCTGGATGCGCCGCAGCCGCGCTTGCCCAGGCGGGATCGGTGCGAGCCCGGGGCGGCCCCCCGCAAACCCCCGCGGGAGGAGGGATGCGGGGAGCGCGGCCTTAGGTGAGCGAGCGGCTCGGGGGACGCGGGGACACGGCCGAGGGGACACGGAGGGGGACAGGAGACGGCCGAGGGGACACGGGTGGCGGCCGGGCAGCCGGGGGGGTGCGGGAGGGCCGGATGGTGGCGCCGCTCTCGCTTTTCCAGTCGCTTTTTGGGGATCGGGGGTGCCCCCACATTTTGTCCCCAAACCCATTGAGGGGAGGGGAAGGGTGGGGACCCCAAAGCGGGATGCGGGGACAGCGCTGAGCAGCCCCCTCCCAGCCGGGCCACCCCTGTCCCCCTCCCTGGGGACATCGCCATGGGCACCGCGTGTCCCCAGAGGGGAGGCCGGGACAGCCCAGCCCCTCCCAGCCCCACCTGAGCAGTGAATTTGTGGGGTCTCCGCTGTGGTGTTTTGGGGGCCACCCCCCAAATCCCATCCCCGTGCAGGGTTTGATGCTCCCTGCCCGTGGTGGTCGCGCTTTTGCCGCGGACACGGAATTTTGGAGCGCCCCGACCCCGCCACGGCAAAGCGCGGAGTGGCCAAATTCCCACCCCCCCTCCGCTGGGGAGCATCGGGGGGTGATTTAGGGGGAGAATTTGGGGTGCAAAGCGCGTCCCCCCCCCAGTCTCTTAGCCATGGATGGAAGCGTCTCCGGGGGGGTTCAGCTCAGGGCTGGGGGCGTGCAGGGCCAGGCTGGGCTAATTCCAGGCAAACCTGGGCCACCAGCTGCCCCCTCGGGACCCCCCGGGCCACGTCCCGAGTGTCCTGTGGGGTGCATGGTGGCCCCACGAGCGATATTGGGGTGCCCAGACCCCCCCCAATACTGGGCATGCCATGGGGCTGATCCCAGGGCTGCCGGAACCGGGAGGGTTTTTTGGGGCGCGGGGACACCCCCAAAGGCCCAGCGGGAGCCGCGGAGGGCGCGGCCTCCTCACACATCCCCAGCGGGTCCCTCCGCGTGCGGGATGAGCAGGCTAATCCCGCTTTAAGCCCGGATTAGGAGCCACGTGAGGCGCGGCCCAAAGCGGGCTGTGGGGTGGCCATCGGGGCAGGGGGGCCGCGAACGACCCCCCCAAATAACCCCGGGAATTTTGGGGTTCAGGCCGCATCTCCCACCCTCTAAACCTGCTCGGAGCCTCCTGGCAGGGCTGGGGGACAGCTGGGCTGGCCCAAATTCCGCGGATGGGAGGAACCGAGGAGGTGGAAATGCCTCCTTCACCTCCATCCGCTCGCGGCTGCGGTGGGCGGATTGTTTTGCTCCCCATACCCACCTCCCGTGCGGGGAAACTGAGGCACGGAGCATCCCTGTGCCCGGTGCCGCGGGACGCTCCATCCATCCCAGCCATGGAAAAACGCCCGGGGCTGGCAGCTGGTGGCTTTTGAGGCCACCGAGGTCCCTGGGCACGGAAGCCACGGGCTGTCAACAGCCACGGGAAAACAGGGCGGGAGGAGGAACCGGACACCGGCGAGCCAGGGGTCGGGGCCCCGCGGGCTCCCCGTGGCTCGTGGCTGTCGCGATCAAGTTGCCGGTGGGGCCCCGCGCGTGTGGCGGTGCCGCGGTTTTCCCGAGGATGCTCCGGGATCCGCTGTTTGTTTGGAGGAAGAGGAGGAGGGCGGGGAAGCGCCGGACACCGTTCCCAGGCTGGCGGGAACCGTCTGTTCAGGGAACTTGTGACCTCGGGTGTCCCCCCCCTTTCAGTGCGGGCTGCCAGCCGGGACAGCCGTGCGACAATTCGGGTTGTGCGACAATTAATTCGGGCCGTGCGACAATTAATTGGGGCCGTGGCCCGCGCGGTGGCACAGGCAGGGAAGGGGAGGATGAGGAGGAGGGCGGTGGGAGGAAGGCTTGGGGTCCCCTCCCGGGGCTCTGGGGGGGCTCGCACGTCCCTGGCGCGGGGCCGGGCGCTGATGGCTTTGGCGGCTGCGAAAAGTCAAATCCGGATTTCCTCGGGGTGGGGAGGAGGGAACCGGCCTCTTCCCGCGGCAGCACGGGGGGGACCGGCACCCCTCCATCGCGGTGAGCCCCGCCCGCGCGTGTCCTGTCCGTCTGTCCGTCCATCCATCCATCCATCCATCCATCCATCCATCCATCCATCCATCATCCATCATTCCTCCATCTCTCCCTCTCCCCAGCTTTTTCCCTTCCCCTCAGCATCACCCCGACAGGGGGACACGCCGTGTCCCCCCCTCCTGTCCCCTGTCCCCCCTTCGCCCTCCTGGCCAGGAAAATCCCAAACACGCCGAGTCTCCTTATCGGGGCCCAGGCGGGCGAGCTGGCAGCGGATCCGCGGGGAGATTGGAGGTTGCCATGGGGAACGCGGGGCGGTGGCTCCCTGCCTGTGCCCGATAAGCTGTCCCCGTGTCCCCAGAGCGCGAGGAGGGGCGGGGGGGACAGTGCCCGAGGTGCTCGTGCACCCCTCGCCAGTTTTGTGGCGTCTTTCAGCACCCGCGGCTCGGGTTTGTTTTCCTTCCCCGCACCCTCCCTCCCGTTCTCCGCCATCGCATCCCTCCCTCGCTGTCACCGCTGTCCCCAGAGCCCCGGAGCGCGGCCGGAGGGCGAGGGGCACGGCTGGAAAGTGTGAGCTCATGGCTGTGCCCGCCCGGACAATGCCCCCCTTGTGCCCAGCCCCGTCCCACCGGGGCCGGCTCCCCTGGGAGGGCGGGGGGGGGCTGGGGGTGGGGTTCAGCGCCCTAAAACCCGCCCCGGTGACAAATCTGGGGGGTCTTTGTGGTGATGGGGGGGTCTCAAGGGAGGGGACACGCAGCTCCCGGATTTCTCCATCCCAAAGGAGGGAGTTCTGCGCTCTGTGGGGTTGGGGACAGCAGGGTTGGTGTCCCCAAAGGCGGTGCCGCCCCCTGGGAGGGTCGGGGGTCAGGCCCGGAGCTCCCCGCGCTGCTGTCGCTGCCATCGAGCTTTCCCCAACTCCCTCCCTCCTGAAAGGAGAAGTCGGGAGGAGAATGGGGAATTTTCCCCTTTGTGCTCAGCATTGTGGGCTCAGAGCGCGGCCGGCCCCGAGCCCCGGGGGCTGCGGGGGGCTGAGCCCGCTCCGCTGCCGCTGGAGCCTTCTCGAGGCTGGCGACAAAAGCGGCGGCACAGCGCGGTCAGCAGGCAGCGACAGCGGCAGCGGGCGGGGGACAGCGCGGGGACAGAGTGGGGACAGGAAAGACAGAGTGGGGACAGCGTGGGGACAGTGGGGACAGAGTGAGGACAGCGTGGGGACAGCGTGGGGACAGGAAAGACAGAGTGGGAAGAGCGTGGGGACAGCGTGGGGACAGCGTGGGGACAGCAGGGACACCGTGGGGACAGAGTGAGAACAGCGTGGGGACAGCAGGGACACCGTGGGGATAGAGTGGGGACAGCGTGGGGGACAGCGTGGGGGACAGTGAGGACAGCAGGGACAGCGCGGGGACAGCGATGACAGTGGGGAGAGCGTGGGGACAGCGTGGGGACAGCGTGGGGACAGCGGGAGGTTTGTCACCGCGGCGCTCAGCGTCACTCGGCGCTCTCCCTGCAGAGGGAAGCCCCAGCCCCAGCCCGGTGCCGGCGCCCAGGGGGATGCGGAGCCACAGAGGCAGCGGTGAGTGCGGGGCTGAGTGCCCTGTGCCCACTCTGGGGTGCCCTGTGCCCACCCTGGGGTGCTCTGTGCCCACCCTGGGGTGCTCTGTGCCCACTCTGGGGTGCTCTGTGCCCACCCTGGGGTGCTCTGTGCCCACTCTGGGGTGCTCTGTGCCCACTCTGGGGTGCTCTGTGCCCACCCTGGGGTGCCCTGTGCCCACCTTGGGGTGCCCTGTGCCCACCCTGGGGTGCCCTGTGCCCACCCAGGGGTGCCCTGTGCCCACCCTTGGGTGCTCTGTGCCCACTCTGGGGTGCTCTGTGCCCACCCTGGGGTGCCTTGTGCCCACCCTGGGGGTGCCCAGTGCCCACCCTGGGGTGCCCTGTGCCCACCCTTGGGTGCCCTGTGCCCACTCTGGGGGTGCTCTGTGCCCACCCTGGGGTGCCCTGTGTCCACTCTGGGGTGCCCAGTGCCCACCTTGGGGTGCCGTGTGCCCACCCTTGGGTGCCCTGTGCCCACCCTGGGGTGCTCTGGCCCACCTTGGGGTGCCCTGTGCCCACCCTGGGGGTGCCCTGTGCCCACCCTGAGTGCTCTGTGCCCACCCTGGGGTGCTCTGTGCCCACCCTGGGGTGCCCTGTGCCCACTCTGGGGTGCCCTGTGCCCACCCTTGGGTGACCTGTGCCCACCCTGGGGTGCCCTGTGCCCACCCTGGGGTGCTCTGTGCCCACCCTTGGGTGCTCTGTGCCCACCTGGGGGTGCCCTGTGCCCACCTTGGGGTGCTCTGTGCCCACCCTTGGGGTGCTCAGTGCCCACCTTGGGGTGCCCTGTGCCCACCCTGTGCCCACCCTGGGGTGCCCTGTGCCCACCCTGGGGGTGCCTTGTGCCCACCCTGGGGTGCTCTGTGCCCACTCTGGGGTGCCTGTGCACACCCTGGGGGTGCCCTGTGCCCACCTTTGGGGTGCTCTGTGCCCACCCTGGGGTGCTCTGTGCCCACCCTGGGGTGCCCTGTGCCCACCCTGGGGGTGCCTTGTGCCCACCCTGGGGTGCTCAGTGCCCACCTTGGGGTGCCCTGTGCCCACCCTGGGGGTGCCCTGTGCCCACCCTGGGGTGCCCTGTGCCCACCCTGTGCCCACCTTGGGGGTGCTCTGTGCCCACCTTGGGGTGCTCTGTGCCCACCTTGGGGTGCCCTGTGCCCACCCCGAGTGCTCAGTGCCCACCCTGGGGTGCCCTGTGCCCACCCTGGGGTGCTCTGTGCTCACTCTGGGGGTGCTCTGTGCCCACCTTGGGGTGCCCTGTGCCCACCTTGGGGTGCCCTGTGCCCACCCTGGGGTGCCCTGTGCCCAACCTGTGCCCACCCTGTGCCCACCCTGGGGTGCCCTGTGCCCACCCTGGGGGTGCCCTGTGCCCACCCTGTGCCCGCTGTCCCCACAGGACCCTGTGACTGACCCACCCCGGCCGCCCACAGCTGAATGGAAAGACTGCAGAAGGTACCGGGGGGCTGGGGAAGGTGTTGGGGGGCTGGGAAGGGTTTTGGGGGTCCAGAAACAGCGCAGGGGGTCCAGAACAGGGTGCTGGGGGTCCAAGAAAGGTGTTGGGGTACTGAACAAAATTCTGGGGGTCCAGAGAAGGTGCTGGAAGTCCATGGAAAGATTCTGGGGGTCCGGGAAAAGTTCTGGGAATAAGGAACAAGGTGCTGGGGGGTCCAGGAAAGGTGTTGGGGTACAGGGAAAGTGCTGGGGAGGTGGGAAAGGTGTTGGGGTACCGAACAAGATTCTGGGGGTCCACAGAAGGTGCTGGGGGTCCAGGAAAGGGTGTTGGGGTGCAGGCAGGATCCTGGGGGTCCAGGGAGGTTGTTTGGGGTCAGGGAACGGTTCTGGGGGGGGTAGGAAGGTTTTTGGGGGTTCAGGAATAGTGCAGGAGGTTCAGAACAGGGTGCTGGGGGTCCAGGAAAGGGTGCTGGGGGTCCGGGCAGGTTTCTGGGGGTCGGGCAGGATTCTGGGGGTCCAGGGAGGATTCTGGGGGTCGGGGAGGATTCTGGGGTCCGGGCAGGATTCTGGGGGTCCAGGGAGGATTCTGGGGGTCCGGGCAGGATTCTGGGGTGCAGGCAGGATTCTGGGGGTCGGGCAGGATTCTGGGGGTCTGGGGAGGATTCTGGGGGTGCAGGCAGGATTCTGGGGGTCCGGGAAGGATTCTGGGGGTCTGGGGAGGATTCTGGGGGTGCAGGCAGGATTCTGGGGGTCCGGGCAGGATTCTGGGGGTCCGGGGAGGATTCTGGGGGTGCAGGCAGGATTCTGGGGGTCCAGGGAGGATTCTGGGGGTCGGGCAGGATTCTGGGGGTCCAGGGAAAGTGCTGGGAGGTGGGAAAGGTGCTGGGGGTGCAGGAAGGTGCTGGGGTGCCGGGAGCTCTGCGGGCAGGAAGGGACGCGGGGCTGGTGGCCAAGGACACGGCCAGTCATGGGCTGCTGTTCGCAGGGCCTTCCTCCCCCTCCTCCTCATCCTCCTCCTCCTCCTCCTCCTCCCCTCCTCCTCCTCCTCCTCAGCCTGCCAGCACCATCTAGTGGCCGTATCCTGGCCCGGTCGCTGTCCCCTCCCTGCTGTCCCCTGCGCGCCCCTGAGCCCCTTCCTGGGCTAAAATAGGCTAAAATCTCTTTTTTTTTTTTTTTTTTTTTTTTTCCCATCCAGCAGCCGCTGACCTCCCTGGGAGCGTCTGCTCTTCCCGCGGATCCAGCGTTCCCGGCTCTCCCTCCAGCATCGTGGTGAGAACCATTCCCACCTTCCCAAATCGGGATGTGCCACCCCCCAAACCCTTCCCAAAAATCCCCTTTTTCACCACAAATGCATCCCTGAATCTGTAGGATCAGGATTTATTTTCTTCCAAATCCTCCCCATTCCCCAAAATCCCTTCTGCATCCCAAATGCATCCCTAAATCCATGGGGTCAAGATTTTTCCCCCCTCCAAATCCTCCCCATTCCCCAAAATCCCCCTTTTTCACCCCAAATACCTCCCTAAATCTGCAGGATCGGGATTTATTTTCTTCCAAAGCCTCCTCATTCCCCAAAAATCCCTTTTTCCATCCCAAATACATCCCCAAATCCATAGGGTCAGGATTTGTTCTCCCCAAAACCCTCCCCATTCCCCAAAAATCCCCTTTTCCACCACAAATGCATCCCCAAATCCATGGGGTCGAGATTTTTTCCCCTCCAAACCCTTCCCATTCCCCAAAAATCCCATTTTTCACCCCAAATACCTCCCTAAATCTGTAGGATTGGGATTTATTTTCTTCCAAAGCCTCCACAGTCCCAAAAATCCCTTTTTCCTCCCCAAATACATCCCTAAACCCATGGGGGTCGAGATTTTTTCCCCTCCAAACCCTCCCCATTCCCCAAAATCCCATTTTTCACCCCAAATACTTCCCTAAATCTGCAGGATCGGGATTTATTTTCTTCCAAAGCCTCCACAGTCCCCAAAATCCCTTCTGCATCCCAAATACATCCCTAAATCCATGGGGTCAGGATTTGTTCTCCCCAAAACCCTCCCCATTACCCAAAAATCCCATTTTTCACCCCAAATACCTCCCTAAATCCATAGGGTCAGATTTATTTTCTTCCAAATCCTCCCCATTCCCAAAAATCCCGTTTTCCACCCCAAATACTTCCCTAAATCCATGGGGTCGGGATTTATTTTCTTCCAAAGCCTCCTCATTCCCTAAAAATCCCTTTTTCCACCCCAAATACATCCCTAAATCCATGGGGTCAAGATTTTTCCCCCTCCAAATCCTCCCCATTCCCCAAAATCCCCTTTTCCATCCCAAATACCTCCCTAAATCTGTAGGATTGGGATTTATTTTCTTCCAAAGCCTCCACAGTCTCAAAAATCCCATTTTTCACCCCAAATACTTCCCTAAATCCATACGGTTGGATTTCTTTTCTTCCAAATCTTCCACATTCCCCAAAATCCCATTTTTCACCCCAAATGCATCCCTAAATCTGCAGGATTGGGACTTATTTTCTTCCAAAGCCTCCTCATTCCCCAAAAATCCCCTTTTCCACCACAGATACTTTCCTAAATCTGTAGGATCGGGATTTATTTTCTTCCAAAGCCTCCACATTTCCCAAAAATCCCATTTTTCACCCCAAATGAATTTTTTTTTTTTTTTTTTTTCTCTTCCTGCCAGGCCAAAATGGACAACGAGGTGTTGGGGTACAAGGACCTGGCTGCCATCCCCAAGGACAAAGCGATCCTGGACATCGAGCGCCCCGACCTGATGATCTACGAACCCCATTTCACCTACTCGCTGATGGAGCACGTGGAGCTGCCCCGGAGCCGGGAGGTGAGCGGGAATTCTTGGAATTTTGGGGGGAAATAAATTAAAATAAATAAAAATAAAAATAAAAAATTAAAAATTAAAAAAAAAATTAAAAATTAAAAAAAAAATCCACCTAAAATTCATAAAAATATCCCAGAGTCGAGAGGGAATCCTCGGAATTTTTGGGGAAATAAATAAATAACTTTTTAAAAATTAAAAAAAAATCCACCTAAAATTCATAAAAATATCCCAGAGCCAGAGGGAATTCTGAATTTTTTGAAAAAAAAAAAAAAAAAAAATATATATATATATATATATATATATATATATATATATATATATATAAATAAAAATTTTCTTAAAAATCCACCTAAAATTCATAAAAATATCCCAGAGTCGGGACGTGAGGGGGAATTCTTGGAATTTTGGGGGGAAAAAATTAAAAATAAATAAAAATTAAAAATTTAAAAAAAAAAATCGACCTAAAATTCATAAAAATATCTAAAATGTGGATTTACAAACCCCATTTCACCCACTCGCTGATGGAGCACGTGGAGCTGCCCCGGAGCCGGGAGGTGAGCGGGAATTCTTGGAATTTTGGGGGAAAAAAAATAAAAAATAATTAAAAATTAAAAAAAAAATTCACCTCAAATTCATCAAAATATTCCACAGCCAGGAGGGAATTCTCGGAATTTTTTGGGGGGAAAAAAAAAAATATATACATATATACATATATATATAGATATATAAATAATTTTTTTTAAAAAAATCCACCTAAAATTTATAAAAATATCCCAGATCCGGGAGGTGAGAGGGAATTCTCGGAATTTTTGGGGGGGAAAAAAACTAAAAATAAATAAAAATTTTTTTAAAAATCCACCTAAAATTCATAAAAACATCCCAAAGCCAGGAGGGAATTCTCGGAATTTTTTGAGGAAAAAATAATTAAAAATTATCAAAAATTTTTTTAAAAATCCACCTAAAATTCATAAAAATATCCCAGAGCCAGGAGGGAATTCTTGGAATTTTTTTTGGGGAAAAAAAATATAAGTATATAAATAAAAATTTTTAAAAATCCACCTAAAATTCATAAAAATATCCCAGAGTCGGGACGTGAGGGGGAATTCTTGGAATTTCTGGGGGAAAAATAAATAAATAAATAAATAAAATTAAAAAAAAAAAAATCCACCTAAAATTTATAAAAATATCCCAGAGCCGGGAGGTGAGAGGGAATTCCTTGAATTTTTGGGAAAAAAAAAAAATCACCTGGGTAGAAGGATGACAGAGATGGGGATGTTGGAATAAAATTCCAGCATAAAAATATCTAAAATTCATAAAAATATCTAAAATGTGGATTTACAAACCCCATTTCACCTACTCGCTGATGGAGCACGTGGAGCTGCCCCGGAGCCGGGAGGTGAGAGGGAATTCTTGGAATTTTGGGGGGAAATAAATTAAAAATAAATAAAAATTTAAAAAAAATTTCACCTCAAATTCATAAAAATATTCCAGAGCCAAGGAGGGAATTCTCGGAATTTTTTTGGGGGGAAAAAATATATAAATATAAATAAAAATTAAAAAAAAATCCACTTAAAATTCATAAAAATATCCCAGAGCCAGGAGGTGAGAGGGAATTCTCGGAAATTTTTTCTGGGAAAAAACAATTAAAAATAATTAAAAATTAAAAAAAAAATCCACCTAAAATTCATACAAATATCTAAAATGTGGATTTACAAACCCCATTTCACCTACTCGCTGATGGAGCACGTGGAGCTGCCCCGGAGCCGGGAGGTGAGCGGGAATTCCCTGGAATTTTGGGTGAAAAAAAAAAAAAAAAAAAATTAAAAATTAAAAAAAAAATTCACCTCAAATTCATCAAAATATTCCACAGCCAGGAGGGAATTCTCGGAATTTTTTTTGGGGGAAAAAAAAATATATATATAAATAAAAATTAAAAAAAAATCCACTTAAAATTCATAAAAATATCCCAGAGCCGGGAGGTGAGAGGGAATTCTCGGAAATTTTTCTGGGAAAAAACAATTAAAAATAATTAAAAATTAAAAAAAAAATCCACCTAAAATTCATAAAAGTATCTAAAATGTGGATCTACAAACCCCATTTCACCTACTCGCTGATGGAGCACGTGGAGCTGCC
>JAREIS010001534.1:0-19775 GCA_030060385.1 Muscicapa striata striata
CAAGGGGCCATTGTGCCACTGTGGAACCAAGGAGAGCCTTGTGAGAGCCTGGGCTCAATGGAATCAAGGGCCATTGTTCCACTGCAAGGACTCTTGGAACTAAGGGAACAATTGTGACACTGTGGTGCCCATGGAACCAAGGGTCCTTTGTGACAGTGCAGGGTCTTGTGTAACCAGGGCTCCATTGTGACACTGCAGCACCAAGGAATTCATGGTGGCACTCAGGGGGCCTCATGGAACCAAGAGGCCACTGTGACCCTGCAGGGCCTTGTGGAACCATGCAGAGCATTGTGACAGAGCAGGACCTCGTGTAATGATGGGGCCATTGTGACACTGCAGGGCCCATGGAACCAAGGGGCCAGTGCTGCTCCTCAGGGACTCATGGAATGAAGGAAACATGTTTGACACATTGGTCCCCCTTGGGACCAAGAGGCCATTGTGACACTGTGGAACCAAGGAGAGCATTGCTGCACTGTGAGACCTCATGGAACCAAGGATCCATTGTGACATTTCAGGGTCTTGGGGGACCAAGTTGCCATTGTGACACTGTGGGGCCAGAGGATTCCAGGGACTTTGTGACACCAAGGGGTCTCATGGAACCAAAGGGACACTGTGACACTGGGAGGCCTCATGCAATCATGGAGACTATTGTGACACTCCTGGGCCTCATGAAACTGTGGTGGCACCAAGCTGGATGTGAATGGAGATCGGCTAGAGGGTAGGAGGGCTCTGAAGAGGGACCTGGACAGGCTGGATCCAGGGCCCAAATCCAACAAGGTGAGGTTTAACAAGACCAAGTGCCAGGTCCTGCACTTTGGACACAACAACCACTGCAGTGCTCCAGGCTGGGGACAGAGTGGCTGGACAGTGGCCAGGCAGAAAGGGACATGGGGGCACAGATGGACAGCAGGCTGGACATGAGCCAGCAGCATGTCCAGTAGGCCAAGAAGGCCAATGGCTCCTGCCCTGGATCAGGAATGGTGTGGCCAGCAGGAATGGGCAACAAGGCTGGTGAGAGGTCTGGAACACAAGTCTGTGTGAGGAGTGGATGAGGGAGCAGGGTTGTTTATCCTGGAGGAGGCTCAGGAGAGACAAGGTGGTGTCAGGGCACAGGTTGGACTGGATGATCTCCAAGGTCTTTTCCAGCCTGGCTGATTCTGTGATTCTCTGAAACCACCCCTGAAGCAGTTGCAGGATGAGCCCTGGGCCCCCTCTTCAGAAGGTCCAGCAGCCCAGGTCCCTCAGCTTCTCCTCACAGCCCCAAAGCCCATCCTGTCAGTCCTGCAGAGCCTCTCCAGCCCCTCCTCATTGCCCAGAACAGGGAGCCCCACACCCAGACACAGCAGCCCAGATGTGCCCCCCTGGCCTGTGGTGCCTCTGGCAAGGGAACAGCACAAAGTACTTCAGGACCCTGCAGACAATTCCTGAAGCACTGGTAGGATGATCCTGCTCCCCAAGGGATGTTCCCATGGTGCCATCTCATGAACTGAAATGGGGAGTGGGGCTGTAGAGGAAAGGGCAAACAGGGATGGGCAAGAGGAAGAAGTTTGGATTATGAAGAAGGAAAGAAAGCAAAGGTGAGGCAAAGGAAACACTCAGGGCAGTTTTGCTGTGGCTGTCAGGCAGCCCTGGCTCTGAGCAACAATGTCTGCAGTGGGACAGGAAACTCACAGCTCATGGGAACAACCTTTTCTGGCTGACTCCAGAGGCCACAACAAACCTGAGTGGTTTCCCTTGTGTCCCCCAGCCCTTGCTGGCCCCTTCCAGGGGCTGATGGCATTTGTGCTCACTCAGCTCCATCTCCCCACAGCAGCACCATGGGGTGCTGACGCCTGCTCTGTGCAATGCAAACAGGGGCTCCTGAGCCAGTGCTGCCGTGTCTGTGCCTGCAAGGATGGGGCACCTGTGTGAGCTGGGGGAGAGGCCAGGGCTGCAGAGGGGGGATGTTGTTGGCAGGTGCATGAGGACGCTCTGGGACGCTGCCCTGGGGTGTCCAGCGCAGTGGGGATGGATCAGCCCCTGCTCTGCTGCTCCTTGCCAGGGTCTCCCCCTTGCAGGGACCTTGCAGAGCACCAGCCATGCTGTTTGCCCCCAGCCTGCCCATGGCCAGCCTGGGGCTGCTCACGGGGGTTTTCTCTGCTCAGCATTGGCCTGGCCAAGTGTTCTGGAGAGAGCCTGGCCAAGGAGCCTCGAGCCCCCAGGCCCTGCCCTGAGGCGTCAGCGCTGCCCCAGCAGTGCCCATGGCCTGTCCCTGCTGCAGCCCCGGCACTGCCACCCCCAGGGCTGTGCCTGGCCCCGAGAGCACTCAGGCCCTGCAGCAACACGAGGGGCAGGAGGGCAGCGGGGCAGTGGCATGGGAGCAGCACTGGCAACACCAAGTGCTGCTGCTGCTGGGCACAGCTGCTGTGCCAGCACTGATCTGCCCCAGCTCTGCACACAGACATTGCTGCTGCAGGTCCAGAGAAGGGAACAGAAGAGGCATCTCTAGAGAAAGCTTTTCTGGGAGATTCTTTACTTCATACAAGGCCCCTGAGAGCACAGCCCCACAATTGACACAGTCTGTGGCCACAGGGAAGGTGGCATGAAACCAAATAAGAAATGGCAAAAACAATGACATTTCTCTGTTGACAGTATTAAAAAAAGGTAAAACAAGGTAAAAGAAACTCCAAAATGAGACCAACAAGAAGTGTCAAAGACGACTTTTATTACCAGTGATTTGCAAAAATTGGCCAGCAGTTTAATGTTTCTGAAACCATCCTGTCATCAGTCCCCACACTGCAGCCTTGAGCTCCTGGTTCCTCAAGCTGTAGATGAGGGGGTTCAGGGCTGGAGGCACCACTGAGTACAGAACTGAGAGTGCCAGATCCAGCGATGGGGAGGACATGGAGGGGGGCTTCAGGTTGGCAAATGTGCCAGTGCTAAGGAACAGGGAGACGACGGCCAGGTGAGGGAGGCAGGTGGAAAAGGCTTTGTGCCGTCCCTGCTCAGAGGGGATCCTCAGCACAGCCCTGAAGATCTGCACGTAGGAGAAAACCATGAACACAAAACAACCAGAAGTTAAACACACACTAACAGCAATGAGCCCAAGTTCCCTCAGGTAGGATTTGGAGCAGGAAAGCTTGAGGATGTGTGGAATTTCACAGAAGAACTGGCCCAGGGCATTGCCCCGACACAGGGGTAGGGAAAATGTATTGGCTGTGTGCAGCAGAGCAGTGAGAAAGGCACTGGCCCAGGCAGCTGCTGCCATGTGGGCACAAGCTCTGCTGCCCAGGAGGGTCCCGTAGTGCAGGGGTTTGCAGATGGACACGTAGCGGTCGTAGCACATGATGGTCAGGAGGAAATATTCTGCTGCAAAGAAGAATAGAAAGAAAAAGACCTGTGCAGCACATCCTGAGTAGGAGATGTTCCTGGTGTCCCAGAGAAAATTGTGCATGGCTTTGGGCACAGTGGTGCAGATGCAGCCCAGGTCAGTGAGGGCCAGGTTGAGCAGGAAGAAGAACATGGGGGTGTGCAGGTGGTGGCTGCAGGCTACGGCGCTGATGATGAGGCCGTTGGCCAGGAGGGCAGCCAGGGAGATGCCCAGGAAGAGGCAGAAGTGCAGGAGCTGCAGCTGCCGCGTGTGTGCCAATGGCAGCAGGAGGAAGTGGCTGATGGAGCTGCTGTTGGACATTTGCTGTCTTGGAATGGGGATCTGTAAGAAAAGTAATCATGGAATAGTTTGTTTTGGAGAGGACTTTAAATATCCCAGCCCAGCTTGGTGGCACTTTTCCCCACTGCCTGCCCAGGGCTCTGCTGCCTGGAGCTGTCCCTGCCAGCAGCTGCTTCCCTGTGCCCAGGGCTGGGCCCTGCCAGTGCTGCCAGAGCCCAGCCCAGCTCGGGGGCTCAGCTCTGCCCTGCAGACCCCTCCCAGCACAGGGCACTGCCCAGGGCCAGCTCTGCCTCTGCAGGCTCTGATGGCAACATCACAGCAACCCTGCCCCGGCTGGAAAACAACATTGATGCTGCAACGCCTGGATTAATGGAAACTGCGATAATTTTTTTTTTCACAAAACCTAAACTCAGAGATGAATATCAGTGCACAGTTTTCTATTCAGACAACTTAGAGCAGTAGAATAAACATCAGGATTTTTTCTTTTATGCAGCTTCTGCCTTGCTCTGCTCCCTATAAAATCTACTTGGACATGTTCTGGAGTTTAATGTCATACTGGGAGCAGCTGTGATAAATGCAGCATCCTCACCACACCAGGAGAACACTTCCAAGCTTTATCACCCTGTCTCCTTCCCCCCAGACCTTGTCCCCCAGTGCTGTGGGCAGCTCCCAGGGCTGGCTGAGTGCTGTCCCTGGCAGGCAGCAGAGTCCCTGCCCCAGCACAGCGCCCTGGGCTGCAGGACCCTGCTCTGCAGGACAGCCCTGGGCACCCCTGGCTGCTCTACACAAGAGAGAATCAGAGAATGTACTCACAGAGTCTGTAGGCATTGGGATCTTCCATCTTTAGGAGATCACTCCAGGAGCTGCAGCTGCATTGTCCTGCAGCCAGAGGCTTCCAGGTGTGAATGGCTGGGAGTGATTCTGCCCCACTTCTGAGCACCTTTCCAGCCTTTACTGTTTGAAGCTCTCTGTGCCTCTGTGCTGTGCCCAGGGTGGCTGCAGGCAGTGCCCCAGCCCTCCCGGGCTGGGAGAAAAGCTGCTCCTCAGCAGAAACGTCTTTTTAAAGCTCTTCTTGGTTGCCAGGATCTCCTTCTGTGCCAGGAGCCTGGCCCAGCTCAGTAGCACAGACACAGCACAAGGACTTTAATGACCCTCTTGGGGTTTGTGCTGAGGCCCTGAACATCAGTCCCTGAGAGGGAGGTGAAGAAACCTCTCAAGAACTCCAAGTCAGAATCAAACTCCAAAATATCTGAAAGTTTTAATGGGTCCCACTAAGGGACACATATGAAAAAGTGTCCCCAGGTTCTAGTTAGAGCAGGAAATAGGAAAAAGAGATGACAGGTGGGGACAAAGAGAAGCCAAGTCTTGGTGCCCTGGGGCACAGCAGGGTCTGTGCCACCAAGGGCTGTGAGGAGACACCTTGTCCTGAGGCACTGGGCAAGGCTGGGCACTGTCACCCCTTGTCCTGCCCTCAGCATCCCCCCACATCCCAGTGGCCTCAGGGATCTTCTGGGACCAGTCCCTGGGGAGCCTTGGTCAGGAATGGCCCTGAGGGGCTTCCAAGGACTGCAGGTTTTTCAGAGGACTTTGGGTTTTGCTTTTGCCTTGGAGTCTCTGAGAGCTTTGTGTAACCATAGCCTCCAATTATCTGCTTTAATTAGTCTCTTGAGACCCTTTGTCAGTAACAACACTCAGTGGGTCTCATTAATACTTCAGGGTACTTCAGGTTTTAAGGTACTTTCCTTTTTTCCTTCTAAGGCTCTGAGAGGTTTTTGGGCAATCTTGGCCTCCAGTTCTCTCCTCCAAGGAGTCCAAGTGGAGCCTTTGTTGGGGATAGACCTCAGTGGGTCCGATCAATGCCACCGGACACTTTTAGGTTTCCTTCTGACATTGGCATCTGGAAAGGTTTGTGCAATCTCCTCTGAGGCCATGGGGTTCAAGGGCTCAGCACCAAATGCACCATGGGGCTCATTGGGATCAAGCAAGTCCTGACAAACCATGGCTCTGCCTTGATTTCCCTCTGGTCTCTGCAGCTCATTACGGCTATTTTCAACTCCAGTTATGGAGAAATATTTCAAAGAGCTTCTAAGAAATATGCATTCCTATTTTAAAGGGTGCATTTTATTACTGTTCCTTTTGGGGAAGAGGTGATTGCAGCATTTTGTGACTGATACTGATCCAGGGTCTCTCCTCAGGAGGTCTGGCCTGCTCAGAGAAGCTGTGCCTTGAGGTCTGACCCAGTGTGGACAACCTTGCTCCACATTCCCCAACCCCATCCTGTCTGTCCTCACTCACCTGGGACCTGCTTTGATTGGAGAACTGGCTGTACTCTGGGAAACACTGGTTTTCTTCCTTTAATCTTTTTGAAGCCATCTAAAATGCCTGAGTTTCCCCATTACAAACAGACAACATCCTTAAATGTGTGTGCCAAGACCAAACTGCCACCAAGGAGGTTTCTGTTCCCAAGGTAGAGCCTCTCAAGATCCGTTTTAGACCTTTGGACTCCTTGGCTCCACAAGGCCTTGTTGTCTCACCATGGACTCTTGGTTCTGTGAGGTTCTCCAGTGTCACAATGGATGTTTGGTTCCATGTGCCCCACTGTGTCACTGTGGTCTCCTTTTTCCTGTGGCACCCAGCAGCAAACCCTACTGGCAGGGCCAAATGCCTGGGAAGAAGGAGGGGGAGACATTTGGAGTGATGGTTTTTGTCTTCCCAGGTCACAGTGCCATGGGGTGGGGCTCTGCTGTCCTGGACAGGGCTGAACACTGGCCTGCCCATGGAAGGGGGAAGAGACAACAACCTCTTTCCATGGAACCACAACAGCAGAGGAGGTCAGGCCAAAGATTAGGCTTTAAAGTCTGTTATCAGCACAGGAAACATCAATGTGAGAGGAAAGATGTGTGCTAATGTCTTTAGAAATCATTTGATGTGTGAATGCATGGGTGTCTCATGGTCTTTGAAATAGGTCATAACATTTCTACTGATTTTGGGCAGCAGGTTTATTACAGACAGCTTGGCTCCTGAAACAGACAAGGGTCTGCACAAGGCTGAACTTCTGAACTTTGTGGGGAAATGCCAGGTTCAAGGGGGCATATGGGGTAGGAGGTTTGGGAAGACTGTACCTTCCTAGTGCCTTGGCCAGTGGGGAAAGGAAGAGGGCAACATGTGGCTGGGAGTTTAGGAGAAAAGGAGGCTGTGCCCTCTGAAACCCCAAGATAGAAAACTGGTGAACTCTCTCCCTTTATTGAAATAAAGTTGAATGAGTCCTCTGTCTTCTTTTTGGAAGTAAACCTCTGGTGTTTGTGGATTTTCCTGACAGTGACAACATGGAATCTCATGGAACCAAGTGTCCACAGTTTCACGACGCAGCCCCATAGAGCTCTGGAGACCACTGTGTCACAATGGGAACACATGGAACAAAGGCTCTCTAGTGACACTGCAGGGCCTCATGGAATACAAGAGATCATCCTGATGGAATGGAAACTCATAGAACCAAGTGTCCACTGTTTTACAGCAGGGAATGCTGGAGACCATTGTGCTGCAATGGAAACTCATGGCACAAAGGCTCCACTGTGACCCAGCAGGGCCTCATGGAATCCAAGAGACCATTGTGGTGCACTGGAAATGCATGGAACCAAGGCTCCATTGTGACAAACCTGAGCCTGATGGAACCAAGGAGACCACTGTGATGCAATGGAATCTCAAGGAACCAAGGATCAATTATAACAAAGCGTGTCCTGATGGAAACTCAGTCCCAACATTGGAGGAAGCAAGTGTCCATTGTGACACAGCACAGCCTTGTGAATCACCGGCGAGCACAGAGACGC
This sequence comes from Muscicapa striata striata, assembly GCA_030060385.1. NCBI lineage: Eukaryota > Metazoa > Chordata > Aves > Passeriformes > Muscicapidae > Muscicapa > Muscicapa striata. Next base: position 7,477 of record JAREIS010001534.1, read on the forward strand.
CATGGAATCTTGGGGAATCAAATATAAATTGTAAACACAGCAGGGACTCACGGAAGCCAGGAGACCATTGTGACACCACACTTTGTCACAATGGGGCCCTGCTCTGTGAGAATCCATTTCCCTACAATGTTCTCCTGGGTTTCAAGAGGCACTGCTGTGTCACAATGGTCCCTTGCTTCCATGAGATTCCATTGTGTCACAATGGTCCCCATGTTTCCATGAGGCTGTGCTGTGTCACAATGGACACTGGATTCCATGAGAGCTGGCAGTGTCCCAGTGGCACCTGTGTCCCATGAGGCCCCACTTGGTCAAAGCAGAGCCTTGGATCCGTGAGATTCCATGTTGTCCCAATGGTGTGCAGAGTTCCACGAGGCTGTGTTGTGTCATAATGGACACTGAGTTCCATGTGCCCTGGCAATATTCTAATGGCACTTGGCTTCCACGAGGCCCAGCTGTGTTACAGTGGACACTTGCTTCCATGAGATCCCATTGTGTCACAGTGGTGTCCTGGGTGTCATGCGGCCCTGCTGTGCAATAATGGAGCCTTGTTTCCACTATGCCAGGCAATGTTCCAGAGGCACCTGTGTGCCATGAGGCCTCACTTGGTCAAAGTAGAGCCTTGGGTTGTGTCTTGATTTGATTTGGGTTTGCCAATTTTAATATACTCAATTTCTCTTGGAGATAGGATTTAGGAGCAAAGACAAGGCAGGCCTAAAACTTAAAAGGGTATAAAGAAGAAATTTATTAATAACACAGAGAAAATAAGGAATTCGGAATAAGATTTTCAGATCACTCCCTCCTCCCCCCCTCACCACTTTCCATATTTCTTAACAACAACATACAGAGAACACTTCAGTCAGTTTTCCACTTAAACAATCATTTCAGTTCACTCTAGAGAGAAAAGTTCTTTTTTGATTTAGCCATAGGGTGTGTCTTCACTTTCAGAATTTGTATCCACCCGGGGAAAATCTGCAAATCGTGGAAGTCCTCCTATCTTCACAGTCTTTCCAGAGCTGTGTTATGGGTTATGTCAAACACATGGGGTATTACTTTTAAGGGAAAACTGTTCAAAGACAAAAAATTCTCTTCATCTCTTTTTCCATCAAATGTCTCTGTCCATCTTTCCAGTCTCCAGAACAGAGACCCCCATTCCCTCGAGGCAAAGGATCTTTTTCTCAAGCACTTAACCCCCCCCAAGAAGTTCACCACAATTTAAAGGAATTTCAGTGTAGTCCAGTCCCCCAGAGCTGACAAAAAAGGTTCTTTCCAGCCAATCTTTTCATGCCATCTCCTCAATCTCTTTCCATCTGGAAACTTAGCTCCCACTTCACTGACTTCAGTATACTTCCTGCTTTATTCCTCTCATTCAAGGGAGGTCAGGAGATCTGCAGTCTTATCCGAGCATTAGAAGGGTTAAAATTGCACCCAGAAGGTGACGGGAGCCATGCCAGGAATTTTCAGGCCACTCAGGCTGCGTAGGGGAGACTCGGCTGTGTTCTGTTCCAGCTGCATTTCTCCCAAGCTGCGTGGGCAGCTGGGGGTGGAAACCAGGATCTTAGTAAAGGTTCCCCCTTCCCCCGGCCATCAGCGCCCCTAGCTGAAAACAGGGTGGGGGGGGGGGGCCTCGGTGGCTCCCCCACCCCTGCCCGCCCAGGCTGCATGGGGAGGGGGGGCCAGGCTGAGCCGGGATGGCTGGCCTTACCTTCAGAGGTCGGAAGTCAAAAGAGAGAGATTACCTTTACTGGTGTAATTTATGAAAGTGAAATAATTTTTTAATTGGTTACCCGGGCTGTCAACCACCAAATCAGCCCTCTGATCAGTCCCCACAGCCCACAGAGGAAGCTCCACAAGGAAACAGCCCTCCTCTGTTTCTGTGCCCAGTGCTCCTCCTCTCAGGCAACCCCCCCATGCAAAACCAGCACAGGTCCCTTCTCCCCTTATTCTCTGCTTTGGGGTGCAGGGGGTCCAAGGAGTCCCCCCTGCCCCTCTCCAGGCTGTTGAGGGTCCCGCCAATGGCGGCGCTCCCCCTCTCTGGGCTCCCCACTTTGGGGTCCTGGGGGACACAGGGCTCTGCTCCTCCAGGCTGCCTCTGCCAGCAGCTGCCACTGGGACCCCCCAGTGTCCCCCCAAGGGGCATTTTCTGCTCAGCTTTGCAGTTCTGCATTCTCCAAAGAACCCCCTCCCCCCCCAAAAAAAAAAAAAAAAAAAAAAAAAAAAAAAAAAACATGCTGAGGGGCACTGCAACTATTCCAGGGGCAACTGGGGGCAATTGGCATAAAACTGGGGGCAAGTGAACCACACTGAGGTAACTGGGAGTATCTGGGAATGACTGCGAGATTGTTCAGGGCAACTGGGATATACTGGGAGTCTCTGAGACCAAAGGGCTGGTGACTGGGACCCAACTGGGAGCAACTGGGAATGGGCTGGGGGGAAAACTGGGACCATGCTGGGGAAACTGGGATCAAGTGTGAGTGACTGGGACCCTGCTGGCAGAGGCTGGCATCATAATGGACTCGTACTGGGATAGTACTGGGAGTGACTAGGACTATGCTACAGGCAACTGGGAGAACTGGGAACACACTGGATGAAAATGGGAGGAACTGGGAGCAACAGGGACCTTGCTGGGAGCAAGTTGCATCATAAGAGGAAATGACTGGGCATGACTGGGATTGCCGAGGAAACTGGTGTGGGAGTCCAGGGTGTTCCCCTGGCTTCCCTAGATGCCTCAAGACCCCTCTGGCAAGGGTCTCAGAGGCCCTGGCATTGTGCCCAGGACTCCTGGGGACTGGATTTAAGCCCCTGGAGAAATTTGACAACATTGCAGGAAGAATTACAAGCCTCAAAAAATAAGTAGAGTATAAACTAGATTGTTAGAAGGTAGAAAAGTGAATTTTTAGGAATGCTTATATTAGGGGGTTTGTAGCTAACATGGAGGATTTTGGGCGTGGTATGTCTTCTTCATGCCATCCCTGTTGAATGCCAGGCTGGCATTCTTGGATTGGTTTGAGACAGAGTTGGACAGCGTAATAAAATTGTCATGTATTGGAAAGTAATTGTAAATATTAGGTACGTAATTTATAGTATAAAAGATAAGTCCTGCCCAAGGGCAGGACAGTCTGCCCTGGATCTCAAGCTGAACAGACCGCTGTTAGCTAGAGAAAGAATTTCTTAGATAAGAAACAATAAACAACCTTGAAAACCTCAGAGAACAGCCTCCTGAATCTTCTTTGGCAGCCAGCTGGGAAAACCTGAATTTCAAACCACCTGTATGTCCTGTTGAGGGGATCTCAGGCTCAGGAGACCCCTCAGACAGTGACACAGGCCTTTCTCTGGTGTGGATCTCGCGGTGCTTGGTGAGGTTGGAGCTCCAACTGAAACTCTTCCCACATTTCCCACACCCATAGGGCCATTCCCCAATGTGGATGTTCTGGTGTTCCCTCAGGTGGGAGCTGTAGCAGAAGCTCTTCTCACATTCCAAACATTAGTGGGGCTTTTCTTCCTCCTCCATCCACCCGTGGCTTGGGAATGACAGATCCTGGTTTGAGAGGGAAAAAAACGGTGGGGACTCCATGGGCTGGGGGCTCCTCCTGCCCAAATCCATCTCAAGAATGTAGGAGTTTCCTTGCGTCCATGAAATTCTCCAAAATATATACTCTAAACTACGTCTTCAGTATTTACAATTACCTTCCAATACAGCACAACCTTATTACAATGTCCAGTTTTGTCCCCATCCAATCTGTGGCTGCCAGCATGTCATCCAACATGGATAACACAGAGAAGAAGAAGGAAGTGGCACACCACGCCCCAAATTCTCCATGTTGGCCACATGGCCCTTATCATAAACAATCCAAAAATCTACTTATTCTACATTCTAATACTCTAATTTATACTTTACTTATTTTTGTGACTTGTAATTCTTTCTGCAATGTTGGCAAATCATATCTTGGGGCAGGGTCCAGGCCCCTGACCCCCTGGCCTCACTCAGGGGTCCCTGAGAGGCCTGCCAGAGGGTTTTTCCATCCCCCAAACACCCTGGTCTCAACATCTTCACTTTGCACTAAAAAACCTTCTTTTAAGTCCTTTACACGTTGACTGAAGAGGAGTTCTCGATCTTTGTTTCTGATCCAATCTGTGAGCTTGCCTCTTCTCTTTTCCAGGGTTAGCATCTGCTTGCATCTGTGCTCGACATAGCTTCATATTTTGCTGACATCCAGTTCAGCCCTCTCCCTGTGGAGACACAAGAAAAAAACCTTTCCTCCAAATTATTAATTTGAAAGACCCATTTAATTTTCTCTATCTCTAGACTTTTGATCAAAATTGGATAATTTGCCTTCAACTATTATCTAACAAAACAATACTATTGTTTCTTCCCTCTTTACAAAAAAGAACAAACCTAAAATTCAAAATCTTCTGCAGGTAAAATACAATACAACAATCAACAATACTTTAAATATCTGTAGTAGTAAAAAAGCAAAGCAAAGCAAAAGCATAACATATTATTGAACTTCATATTTTCTTTTAAACTATTATCAAATAAAACACAATACAACAATTAAGAATACCTTAAATAATAAACATACATTTATAAGATCAGATAATCATCAATTTTTAAAAAACTGTGTCATCACCTCAGGCTCTGCAGGCAGCTGTCAAGCTTTGCTTCAATGAGGAATTAGGTGGTCATCTCCGGAAAATGAACACTAAATTCACTTCAAAATCAGCAAGCTGCTTTATTGATAAGTCCAATTACCAAGTCAAAACGACTGGAATATTATTTTGATGCAGAAAACACCTGGGTTTGCACAATTTCACTTCCATGTAGAATTAAGGCCTGGCCACAGCCTAAATTCTAATTGGAAGAGAACTCCTTGATATCTTTTATTAAAAGAAAACCAACCCACAACTCTTAACAGCAAAAGCTACACTTAAACATTTCAAGGTGAGAAATAAATCAAATTTGTCCAGCAGCTCGTTCTCTCCAAAGTTCTTCTTCATGATGAGATACTTTGAACATTGCAAGCTGCTGCAGTGCTTCTGCCATAACAACTCAGGAAAGCTACAACACTAAAAACTCTTTCTGTGAATGAAGCTCAAATAACTTTCTGGAATTCTGAAAAACACTTAAAATTATGAGATAGTACAAAGTCAGATCATAATAAACTTGCAAAAATAAAAGAAAGAATTAATAAAAGAAAAACAAACATTAAATTCACAACTTAACTAATTATCTTTCACATTTGATTCAAAGGCATATCTGGAGGTTTTCTAAAACTTACTTGGAATGTTTAAAGACTTCAGATTACACAATAAAACAGAAATCAAGATCATTCTCTGATACAGAACTTATCCTCTTAATACAGTGATTTTAAAATTAAACACAGAAACTAAACTTGAACCTTAATAATTCAACTGATAGATAAATACTGCTTTTTCTATACATAAAAGAAAAACTTGATCCAGATCAAATTCTACAACTCAAATGACCCTGCATTTCATTGATAATTTGAAAAATGTAAACTAGAAATCCATTGAAATCTAATTCGAAGGAAACCTTAAATACTGATAATAAATCTACGAAACATAAATTTACAAGCTTCTTCCTTATAAGAATTCAAAACCTATTAATTTATATTGACAGTATTACAAATACTTAAAAACTGGTTTCTTTAAAACAATCAACTATAGGAAAATTAAAACTCAATTTTGACACCTGGAAGCTGTCCACCCATATCTGAACAATAACAAATCACTGAGTATAGGTGATAATATCTGAGCAACAACAAACCACCAAATATAGGTGATATCTATTCAAATCAAATACAGAATACCTTATACCTTCACCATTCTAAGAATTTCAGCATCTTTTTAACACTGCAAAAGACAAACACCTTTACTTTAACATATAAGAACTGTGAAAATAGAACTGAATCTGTTATCATGTTTCTTGCTCTCTCTGTTCCCAAACACTGTAGATAAAAGCTGCTCTTGGCGTGTTTCCACCCCCAATCCCCGGGGTTAATGGAACTCTCTCTGAGCTTCTTTTCCCCCACTCCCCGGGGGCTGGTGGAACTCTCTGTGACCAGGATAGGGTGCTCCCCTCCTCGCTCGGTGCTTTGGGTTTGGCTCGGGCTGCTGATGCTGATGTCACGCTGCTGCATTCGGGCTCATCACCGCCCCCGCGCACTCCCGCCGCGCTCGGGGCCGGGGCTGCCGCCGCCGCCCTGGGCCTGGGGCCACTCCGCCCACTGGGCTCGGGCCGGGGTCGCCCCAGCATCCGCCGCCTGCCCCGCCGTGCCTGGGGCCGGTCCTGCCGCGGGCCGCCCGCCGGGGTCCGGAGCCGCCCGCCGCCACTGCCCGCCTCCGCATCCTCGCCGCCTCCGCGCCCGCCGCGTTCAGGGCCGGGGCCGCCCTCTCCGCCGCTGTGTCTGGGGCCGGGACCGCGGCTGCCGCGCTTCTCGCGGTCCGGGCTGCTCCCCTGCCTGTCTGTGGCCAGAGCCGGCGCTGCGGACGGCTGCATCCCGCCTACCTCTGCGATCCCACGCACAAAGCATGTACTTTTCCCCGCTATTTTCGTGGTATTATATGTCTTTCTCGGGCTTCCCGCCTCCCCCTTGTGTCCCCCACGGCCCCCGGAGTCGCCCGTAGCGCCCTCCCACCTTCTGGGCTGAGGGTTTCTGAAGGGTTGAGGAAGTAAAGTCTAAGTCCAGTAACTTGCTTGGAAATATTCCAAACTTAATTTGTCTTGTCCTTGGATACAGTATTGTGGATTTTGAGTAAAGTACCGTGGTTAGTTCAGGAAGTATAGGTGATTCTGGAAATTCCGGCATTTCTTGACCTTCTACAGGTCCTTCATATATATTAATTGCACCTTGCTGATAGCAAGATTCTTTCACTGGCTGATAACTAGAGACGGTCAGCTGCTGGCTAGACTCTTGTTCCACTTGCTGGTGGCAAAACGGCAATAAACTTCCCTCCCCCAGCTGATGGCTAGGTGAGAATCCTTCCCCAGTCTCTGAGGGACCATCTATTGCCTTCTGTGGACTGAATAAATCTACATTTTCCAGAGACAAAACTTTTGACATAACAGAAATGGGATGAGCAAAAGTCATATTTTAAAAGTGGCTATAAGAATGAGCTGTTCCTGGCTTAGGGTTCTGCCCATGGTGTTTCTATGGTGTTTCTGAATCTCAACTGTCTTACCCAAAAGCAAAGGTGCTAAAACCGAACTGGAGTTGTCCTGGGCTTCTGTCCAGCAGATTCACAGGAGTGAGGGTTCCCGGGGCTCCTCTCCTCTCTGAGTCAGTCTGGCAGTTGGCTTTTCTTGGCAGTCAGTCAAGGTTTCTGCAGTACTCCTCCACAGCGTGCTTTTTCTTCAACTGAGTTTTCAGGGTCTGGGCTCTGTATCCACCTTTGTGAACTACAGATGCCGCAGCCCACCCAGAGGGATGCCAAATGTCAGAGTCCCCGCCCGAGGGGCTCTTTAAAGGGGGCATGCGAGACCCCCTCGGACGGATCTGTAGGTGATGGTTCGGTTCGAGGTTTTTCCTTCTGAGGCGCTGGAGAAAGAGACACTGCACGAGACGATCTTCTGTTGTTTTTCTTTTTCATCACTGTTTATTGTATCTTATCTACAAAGTGTCCCAGCCAGGCTGACAGAGGTCTGCTCTGCTAGGTGACCATGATCAAATGCCCTCTGCGAGAGGCAGGATTTATCTTTTATACTCTAATCTACGTCTTCAATATTTACAATTACCTTCCAATACAGCACAACCTTATTACAGTGTCCAGTTTTGTCCCCATCCAATCTGTGGCTGCCAGCATGTCATCCAACATGGATGGCACAGAGAAGAAGGAGCAAGTGGCACACCACGCCCCAAATTCTCCATGCTGGCCACATGGCCTTTATCATAAACAATCCAAAAATCTACTTATTCTACATTCTAATACTCTAATTTACACTTTACTTATTTTTGTGACTTGTAATTCTTCCTGCAATGTTGGCAAATCATCCCTTGGGGCAGGGTCCAGCCCCCTGACCCCCCTGGCCTCACTCGGGGGTCCCTGAGAGGCCTGCCAGAGGGGTTTTTCCATCCCCAGAGGAGTCAGGAAAACGTCCTGGACTCCCACAGCTTCTTATCTGCCCCTTAAATCCTGGCGTTCCATGCTTTCCTTCCTGTGGCACAGAACTGTCCTTTTCTTCCAGGGGTTAATGGCCAAATTGGGATTCCTCCTCCAATTTTAGTTATATCCCTGGACTGTTCCCATCTGAAACCTGCCAGGACAGACAGCTCTGTCTGGCCATGGTCTCTTAGGGGCCACCTTGCATCTGCCTTTAAAACATTGGGAAGCCTTGCTTTTATTCCCATGGAAAAAACCATCTTTTATGTCCAGACATACATGGCCAAATGAGAATCTGACTCTAAAATTCCTTATATCCAAGGATAGCTCACAGACAAAAGCTGCCAGGAATGTCGAGGTTCCCTTGGGTTCCTGAGGGCCAGCTCTCATATGCCTTCGAAAAACTGAAGCTCTGTACTTTTCTTCCTTTGGAAAAAAATGTCCTTCATTTGCAGATGCCCATGGACAAAATTGGGATTTGGCCTCCCAAATTCCATCTATCCAAGGATTGCTCCCAGACAAATGCTGCAAAGACAAACGGGTCTGCTGGCCTTGGCCTCCTTGGGACTGTCTCTAATCAGCCTTTAACACACTGAGGCTCTGCCCTTTCCTTCCTGTGGGGAAGAATTGTGATTCTGACCCAGGCACCCATGGCTGAAATGGAATTGCACCTCAAAAGCTCTACATATATCCAAGGGTTTCTTTCAGACAAAAGCTCCAATGACAGACAGGTCTGGCTTGCCTTGGCCTCTGATGAGGGCCTCTGATCTGCCATCAAAACCCTATGATTTCCTTCCTCTAGAAAAGAACTGTCGTTCTTGTCCAGGTGCTTATGGCCTCAAGCACATGAGCACTGTATAGGGACAAAGGAGCTCTGTGCTCAGTGACATCGAGACTGAGGACAACAGAGGAAAGCCCTGGGAGGGATTGAAGGGCAGTTTCAGAGATGCTGGATCCTTTTGACACAGTAGAGAACAGCTGGAGAAACAAAGAATTAATGCCAAGAGCAGATGGAGAGGCCTGGACTGGGAAGAAAGAGAAAGGAATTTCTGTTTCAGGGCATTGCTGTGGTGCCGCACATTCCCCAGAAGGAGTCTGGAGCAGCCCAAAGCTTTGTGTGCCCTGGCAGAGGCAGGCAGGATGCAGAGCTGCCAGCAAAGGAAGGGGCCAGCCAGGTGGGGCAGCCGGGGGATGCCGACAGCCTGCAGGGACAGAGGCGCAGGGCAGGGACACCGTAGGACAGCCTGGGCTGCAGAGGGCACAGGGATGGCAGCAGCTGAAAGGCCCTGCCAGAGCCAACTCCTGCAGCACTTGGGCCATGGCTGCTGGCCCTGGGCCCTTGGCCAGCAGGGGACAAGTGAGCCTTGCTGTGCTGGGGCCTCAGTGCCTCCTTGTCCCTGCTCTGCAGCCTGGCAGGGCCGCCCCATGGTCCTGCCCTGGGCATTGCACATCCCAGAGCCCAGTGCCCCGGGAAGAGCCCTGAGCAATGAGGGAGGGACAGGATGTGCCTTGCCAGGGGCTGGGGCTCAGCCCTTGGCCCTTTGCATTCCTGAAACACATCCAGGTTTGCTCAGCATCAGAGACACCTTTACTTTCCTTGTTCCTACCTGTCACCAGTGTCTCCATTGTTCTGCTCTAACTGGAACCTTGGGGCATTTTCTCAGTCCTCTCTCTCATTGGGACCCATTAAAAGTTCAAGAAACTTTGAAGTTTCAATTTAATTTTGATTTCTTGAGAAGTTTTTTGAAAACACTCTCTCAGGGACTCAATCTCATTTTAAAAAGAACAATTTTCTGAGAGGGTAATTAAAGTCATTCTGTTGTGTCTCCCGGCACAGAGGAGATACTGGCAACCAGAAAAAGCTTCAAAAAGACATTTCTGCTGAGGAGCAGCTCCTCTCCCAGCCCAGCAGGGCTGATGGCACTGCCTGCAGTCACTGAGGAGACAGGAGCCAGGCACAGACAGGCTAAAGGCAATCAGCACTGGGAAGACATTGAGCTGAGACTTCACTTGGGGAAACATCTTGACAGCCCTGGGCATGGTGAGTCTGTGGGTGCAGGGCAATGTCCTCTGTGCTCCTGGAGGGATCTCCTGAAGCCAGCACAGCCCACAGCCTGGGGGATGTGTCAGGAGGACTCTCCCAGTTTCTCTGAGGCACAGGAGGATGAGGAGGATGTGCTGCAGAGCAGGGCTGCCCTGGGCACTGTCAGAGGCCTGGTTCCCAGCCTGACCTTTCCATGGTGCCCAGCCCGAGCAGCTGTCCTTAATCCCTGGCCCCAGGGCTGGGCTGGGCAGCCTGGCAGGGGAGCCTGGGCCCAGGAACAGCTCTGGCGGAAGAGCCCAGGCCACAGGGAAAATGGGCAGGGACGGGAGCAGGCCCGGGGTGGGGAAAGGCTGAGGCAGTGCTGAGGAGCCCTGCTGCAGGGCAGAGTGGCACTGCCCTGCAGCCAGCCCTGGTGGCCCTGCCCTGAGCACACCCAGCTCTGGTGCCGGTCCCTCAGCACAGCCCTCAGCTGAGAGCAGGCCCTCAGTGCCCTCCTGGCTTGTGCACCCCCAGACAAGGGCATGCCACTGTCCTTCCCTGCTGACCAGGGCCTGAGGGCCCTGTCGCCTTGGTGGCCGGGGGCTTGCAGGCTTGGCTGCGAAGGCTTCCTGGCAATGGAGTTCCTGGCATTGCTGACAGGCTCCTGGTCTCCATCGGAACAGGCTATGAAGTTGATATAAGTAAGAAACTATAAAACCTATCAAAAGGGAACTGGTGAGATCTGACTTTGGACTGAGTCCCGGATCTCCAGGGCCCTGGAATAAAGCACCGCATAAACTAACTCTGTTAGTTTTGTGTTTGATTGGGATATCAGGCAACAGTTTGTTGGCGACCCAGATGGGACTCGGAGGTAGCTAGGGCGTTGCGTGCTGATCCACTCCACGCCAGCACCAGGTGATTTCTGGGAGAACATCAACCCGTGCCCGACCCGCCTGACGGACGACCAGGAAGTAAGCCCAAAGTGCTTTATCCCTTTATTTGGTAGCCACGATTAAGACAGGACTGCGGTCCTGCACGGAAGCTAAGCGGACGTCCTTAAAAAAAAAAGTTGTGAGAAAAGCCTAGGCGCTGACGGTCAGCGTAACACGATCGCAGGTTCAGCACTTGCCACCCGCTGGCGAGAAAGCAAAGTTTCAGTAGTATTTGTTGTAGTTTTGTTAGTATTTGTTGTTTTGTGTGTGTGTCCGTGTGTAATGATGCCTTTTAAAACCTTTAAAGCTTTAGCGTGTTCTAGAATGAAGGTGCCGGAGGATTCACCTTTAGGTTGCTTATTACAGCATTAGAATGAAAGAATTTTAGTCAAGAGCTAAGTAAAAGAAGTTGATTGATTTTTGTAATAATGTGTGGCCTTTATATAAACCCGATGGTATGCAATGGCCCAGGAATAGTACACTGAATTCTGAAATAATTACACCTTTGATGCATTTTCTGCAAAGTAATAAAAATGAGATGAAATACGTACCTAGATCTCTTTATTATTTGAAAGGTAAACCGGAGTGGCAAAAAGAATGTAAGATCATAGTTTTGAAAACATTAAAGTTAAATTGTGAAAGTTGTCAGGGGTGGCAAAAAGAGAAGGAATGCTCGGTTAAGTTTTCAGAACCTGAGGAAGATGTTTCTTTGTTAGTAGCCCCTAATGCCCCTCCGATGGAGGAACGTGACTTTAGAGAAAGTGTGCCGGAGGTAGAGAGAGAGGATCGGGAAGCAAAATAGAAACTGCAGATATACCACGAACCCTTATGTGCAAGAACTCGGAGAAAGCAGTGGAAGTAGGAAACAGAAAGAAAGGAGGTGCTCATTTAATGGTCCCGTTGCGTGAGCAGTCGGACCGCAGGGGCGAGTCATAGTGAAGTTCCTTTCCCAATGATTTGCTAATTTGAAAACAATCAGCGGGCGATGCAGAGAGAATCCTGAACGGACTGCGCGGGTGGTAAAGATAGTAATTAAGACCCAGAATCCGGACTGGAATGATTTACAAGTTTTGTTAGACACAATAATGGATTCTACTGAAAAAAATGGTGTTTAAAGCTATGACAGAGAAAGCACGGAGATAATTAAATTGCGCTTGGATAGTACAGTAAATGATTTAGTACCTAAGAGGATCGGTGAGATCCCAACTCGGGTGGTCTCGGAGACT
>JAREIS010001535.1:0-21610 GCA_030060385.1 Muscicapa striata striata
CCTCCTCCTTCCTCCTCCTCCTTTTCCTCCTTCCTCCTCCTCCTCCTTCCTCCTCCTTCCTCCTCTTCCTTCTTCCTCCTCCTCCTCCTCCTTCCTCCTCCTTCCCTCCTCCTCCTTCTTCCTCCTCCTCCTCCTCCTCCTCCTCCTCCTCCTCCTCCTCCTCCTCCCTCCTCCTCCTCCTCCTCCTCCTCCTCCTCCTCCTCCTCCTCCTCCTCCTCCTCCTCCCTCCTCCTCCTCCTCCTCCTCCTCCTCCTCCTCTCCTCCCTCCTCCCTCCCTTCCTCCTCCTCCTCCTCCTCCTTCCTCCTCCTTCCTCCTCCTCCCTCCTCCTCCTCCTCCTCCTCCTCCTCCTCCCTCCTCCTCCTCCTCCTCCTCCCTCCTCCTCCTCCTCCCTCCTCCTCCTCCTCCCTCCTCCTCCTCCCTCCTCCTCCTCCTCCTCCTCCTCCTCCTCCTCCTCCTCCTCCTCCTTCCTCCTCCTTCCTCCTCCTCCTCCTCCTCCTCCTCCTCCTCCCTCCTCCCTCCTCCTCCTCCTCCTCCTCCTCCCTCCTCCTCCTCCTCCTCCTCCTCCTCCTCCTCCTCCTCCTCCTCCTCCTCCTCCTCCTCCTCCTCCTCCTCCCTCCTCCTCCTCCTCCTTCCTCCTCCTCCCTCCTCCTCCCTCCTCCTCCTCCTCCTTCCTCCCTCCTCCTCCTTCCTCCTCCTTCCTCCTCCTCCTCCTCCTCCTTCCTCCTCCTTCCTCCTCCTCCTCCTCCCCTTGAAACGCCCTTGAGGGGGCGGGGCCCTCCCGCCTCATTCCCGGCTCGTTCAGCTCATTCCCAGCTCATTCCCGGCTCTGCCCGCGCAGCTCCCCGCTCCCTGCGGACACTCGGACACTCGGACCTCGGACACTCGGACACTCGGACACTCGGACACTCCGGACACTCGGTCAGTGACCCCCAAATTCCTCCTTTCCTTCCGAGCCCCCAAAATCCAGCGCTTTTCCCTCCAAATCCTGGGATTTTTCCTTCAAATCCTGGGTTTTTTTCCATCAAATTTGGGGATTTTTTCCTTAAAAATTTTGGGATTTTTTCCATCAAATTTGGGGATTTTTTCCTTAAAAGTTTGGGATTTTTTCCTTAAAATTTTTGGAATTTTTTCCATCAAATTTCGGGTTTTTTTCCTTAAAATTTTTGGAATTTTTTCCTTAAAATTTCGGGATTTTTTCCTTAAAATTTCGGGATTTTTTACTTAAAATTGTTGGGATTTTTTACTTAAAATTTTGGGAATTTTTCCTTAAAGTTTTGGGATTTTTTCCTTAAAATTTTGGGAATTTTTCCTTAAAGTTTTGGGATTTTTTCCTTAAAATTTCGGGATTTTTTTCCTTAAATTTTTGGGAGTTTTTCCTTAAAATTTTGGGATTTTTCCCTTAAAATTTTGGGAAATTTTCCCTAAAGTTTTGGGATTTTTTCCTTAAAATTTCGGGATTTTTTTTCCTTAAATTTTTGGGAGTTTTTCCTTAAAATTTTGGGGGTTTTTCCTTAAAATTTGGGGATTTTTTACTTAAAATTTTGGGATTTTTCCTTAAAATTTTGGGATTTTTTTCCTTAAAATTTCGGGATTTTTTCCTTAAATTTTTCAGTTTTTACTTAAAATTTTGGGAATTTTTCCTTAAAATTTGGGATTTTTCCTTAAAATTTTTACAGGTTTTCCTTAAAATTTTGGAGTTTTTCTGCTCAAAATTTTGGAGTTTTTTTCCCTAAAATTTAGGGATTTTCCTCAAAATTCAGGGGTTGTTCCTTAAAATTTTGAGGTTTTTTTCCCCTAAATATTTTCGGGTTTTCCTTAAAGTTTGAGGGTTTTTTTCCCTAAAATTTGGGATTTTTTCCTTAAAATTTTTACAGGTTTTCCTTAACATTTTGGAGTTTTTCTGCTCAAAATTTTGGAGTTTTTTTTCCCTAAAATTTAGGGTTTTTTCCTTAAAATTTTGAGGGTTTTTTTCCTAAATATTTGGGGGCTTTCCTTAAAGTTTAAGGTGTTTTTTCCCATAAAATTTGGGATTTTTCCTTAAAATTTTGGAGTTTTTATCTTCAAAATTTTGGTGTTTTTCTGCTCAGAATTTTGAGATTTTTTTTCCCCTAAAATTTTGGGGTTTTTCCTTAAAATTTTGGAGGTTTTTCCCAAAAATATTTGGGATTTTTCCTTAAAAGTCTGGGACTTTTCCTTAAAATTTTGAGGCTTTTTTCCCCTTAAAATTTGAAGGGTTTTTTTTATATTTTTGAGGTTTTTTTCCCTAAAATTTTGGGATTTTCTTCCTCAAAATTTTGGGGTTCTTCCCCTCGAAAATTTGGGATTTTTCCGTAAATTCCCAGTGACCTCTGATCCTCTCCACGTTTTCCCAGTGCCCTCCCAGTGCCCTCCCAGTGCCCCCAGTTCAGTTCCAGTGTTCCCAGTTCACACCCAGTCCTTCCCAGTGACCTCTGATCCTCTCCACGTTTTCCCAGTGCCCTCCCAGTGCCCTCCCAGTGCCCTCCCAGTGCCCCCAGTGCCCTCCCAGTGCCCTCCCAGTGCTCCCAGTTCAGTTCCAGTGTTCCCAGTTCACACCCAGTCCATTCCCAGTGACCTCTGATCCTCTCCACGTTTTCGCAGTGCCCTCCCAGTGCCCTCCCAGTGCTCCCAGTTCAGTTCCAGTGTTCCCAGTTCACACCCAGTCCATTCCCAGTGACCTCTGATCCTCTCCACGTTTTCCCAGTGCCCTCCCAGTGTCCTCCCAGTGCCCCCAGTTCAGTTCCAGCGTTCCCAGTTCACACCCAGTCCATTCCCAGTGACCTCTGATCCTCTCCACGTTTTCCCAGTGCCCCCAGTGCCCTCCCAGTACCCTCCCAGTGCCCTCCCAGTGCCCCCAGTTCAGTTCCAGTGTTCCCAGTTCACACCCAGTCCTTCCCAGTGACCTCTGATCCTCTCCACGTTTTCCCAGTGCCCCCAGTGCCCTCCCAGTGCCCTCCCAGTGCCCTCCCAGTGCCCTCCCAGTGCCCCCAGTTCAGTTCCAGTGTCCCCAGTTCACACCCAGTCCTTCCCAGTGACCTCTGATCCTCTCCACGTTTTCCCAGTGCCCCCAGTGCCCTCCCAGTGCCCTCCCAGTGCCCCCAGTGCCCTCCCAGTGCCCTCCCAGTGCCCTCCCAGTGCTCCCAGTTCAGTTCCAGTGTTCCCAGTTCACACCCAGTCCATTCCCAGTGACCTCTGATCCTCTCCATGTTTTCCCAGTGCCCCCAGTGCCCTCCCAGTGCCCTCCCAGTGCCCTCCCAGTGCCCTCCCAGTGCCCCCAGTTCAGTTCCAGTGTCCCCAGTTCACACCCAGTCCATTCCCAGTGACCTCTGATCCTCTCCACGTTTTCCCAGTGCCCTCCCAGTGCCCCCAGTGCTCCCAGTGCCCTCCCAGTGCCCCCAGTCCTTATCAGTGCCCTCCTTATCTCCTCCCGGGTCACTCCCAGTCCTTCCCAGTGACCTCTGATCCTCTCCAGTCCTTCCCAGTGCTCCCAGTACACTCCCAGTCCTTCCCAGTGACCTCTGATCCGCTCCAGTCCTTCCCAGTGCTCCCAGTACACTCCCAGTCCTTCCCAGTGACCTCTGATCCGCTCCAGTCCTTCCCAGTGCTCCCAGTACACTCCCAGTCCCCTCCCAGTGACCTCTGATCCACACCAGTCCTTCCCAGTGCTCCCAGTACACTCCCAGTCCTTCCCAGTGACCTCTGATCCGCTCCAGTCCTTCCCAGTGCTCCCAGTACACTCCCAGTCCTTCCCAGTGACCTCTGATCCGCTCCAGTCCTTCCCAGTGCTCCCAGTACACTCCCAGTCCCCTCCCAGTCCATTCCCAGTGACCTCTGATCCTTTCCAGTCCTTCCCAGTGCCCTCCCAGTTCACTCCCAGTGCCCTTCCAGTGCCCTCAGTCCATTCCCAGTCACTTTTAGTTCACTCCCAGTTCACTCCTCGTCCATCCCAGTCCCTCCCAGTACATTCCTGGTCCCTTCCCAGTCCCTCCTAGTTCTCTCCCAGTCACTCCCAGTGCCCTCCCAGTTCAGTTCCAATGCCCCCAGTTCACTCCCAGTGCTCCCAGTTCTTCCCAATCCTCCCAGTGCCCCCCAGTTCTTCCCAATGCTCCCAGTTCCCCCCAGTCCAACCCAATCCACTCCCAGTCCATTCCCAGTCTATCCCAGTCCCTGCCAGTCCGTTCCCAGTTTGCTCTCAGTGCATCCCAGTCCATTCCCAGTCTATCCCAGTCCCTCCCAGTCTGTTCCCAGTTTGCTCTCAGTGCATCCCAGTCCATTCCCAGTCTATTCCCAGTCCCTCCCAGTCTGTTCCCAGTTTGCTCTCAGTGCATCCCAGTCCATTCCCAGTCTATCCCAGTCCATTCCCAGACCCTTCTAGTTCTCTCCCAGTTCCTCCTAGTTCTCTCTCAGTCCACTCCCAGTCACTCCCAGTTCATTCCCAGTCCCTCCCAGTGCCTCTCACTCCCCTCCCCCAGCACAGGTGTGTGCTATGATGTCATGGCAGTGCTGATGACATCATGGCTGATGTCATGGCCGCTGTCCCCACGGTGCCCCAGGATATCCCCCAGTGCTCCCAGTCCCTCCCAGTCACTTCCAGTCCAATCCCAGTCCCTCCCAGTCCATTCCCAGTTCACTCTCAGTACATCCCAGTCCATTCCCAGTTTACTCCCAGTCACTCCCAGTCCCTCCCAGTTACTCCCAGTTCACTCCTAGTCCCTCCTGATTCTCCCCAATTCCTCCTAGTTCTTTCCCAGTCACTCCCAGTCCATTCCCAGTCACTCCCAGTCCATTCCCAGTCACTTCCAGTCCATTCCCAGTCCCTCCCAGTCTCTCCCAGTCCACTCCCAGTTGCCCTGAGTCCTCTCTAGTAACCCCAGTCCCTCCCAGTCCATTCCTGGTTCACTCCCAGTCCACTCCCAGTCCATTCCCAGTCCCTCCCAGTTTACTCCCAGTCCCTCCCAGTCACTCCCAGTCCACTCCCAGTCCCTCCCAGTGCCCCTGGTTCCCCTCCCCCAGCACAGGTGTGCGCTCTGATGTCACGGCCACCCCGCTGATGTCACTGCTGACGTCACAGAGATGTCACTGTCCCTGAAGCACCCCCAAGATGTCTCCCAGTCCATTCCCAGTCCCTCCCAGTCCCTCCCAGTGCCCCTGGCTCCCCTCCCCCAGCGCTGATGTCACGGCCTCCCCGATGCCGTCACTGCTGACGTCACTGTGACGTCACTGCTGACGTCATTGTGATGTCACTGTCCCCAGCACTCCAAGATGTCCCCGCCCGTGCCCGCGCTCACCCCTGAGCAGAAGCAGGAGCTGGCGGCCATCGCCCAGCGCATCGTGGCACCCGGCAAGGGCATCCTGGCTGCCGTGCAGAGCACTGGTACCGGACTGGGGCCGGACTGGGAATGAACTAGGACAGACAGAATGGACTGGGAATGGAGCTGGAAGGACAGGATGGACTGGGACGAACTAGGACAGACTGAGACAGACTGGGAAGTGCCATCGCCCAGCGCATCGTGGCACCCGGCAGAGCGTCCTGGCTGCGGTAGAGAGCACTGGTGCGGACTGGGACCGGACTGGGGTGGGACTGGGGACTAGAGCAGACTGAGACAGACTGGGAGGGACTGGGACAGACTGGGACAGACTGGGACAGACTGGGACAGAACTGAGATGGACTGGGAGGACTGGGATGGACTGGGACAGGCTGAGACAGACTGAAGTGCCATCGCCCAGCGCATCGTGGCACCCGGCAAGAGGCATCCTGGCTGCGTAGAGGCACTGGTACGGACTGGGGCGGACTGGGACGGACTGGGAGGACTGGGACCGGACTGGGAATGGGCTGGGTGGGCTGAGATGGACTGGGACAGACTGGGAATGGACTGGGACAGACTGGGACAGACTGGGAGTGCCATCGCCCAGCAGCCGTGGCACCGGAAAAGGGCATCCTGGCTGCCGTGCAGAGCACTGGGTACGGACTGGGACGGACTGGGAGGGAGGAGGGACTGGGGGCTGGGAATGGGCTGGGGTGGGCTGAGATGGACTGGACAGGCTAGGAATGGACTGGGAGTGCCATCGCCCAGCGCATCGTGGCACCCGGCAGGGGGCATCCTGGCTGCCGGTAGAGAGCACTGGTACGGACTGGGACGGACAGGATGGACTGGGACAGGCAGGAATGGACTGGGACGGACTGGGAATGGACTGGGGGGACTGGGAGGGACTGGGACAGGACTGGGACAGACTGGGAAGTGCCATCTTAGCGCGGCCGTGGCACCCGGCAAGGGCATCCTGGCTGCTGATGAGAGCACTGGTACGGACTGGGACGGACTGGGAGGGACTGGGACGGACTGGGACAGACTGGGAATGGACTGGGGGGGACTGGGATGGACTGGGACAGACTGGGACAGACTGGGAATGGACTGGGAATGGACTGGGACAGACTGGGAGTGCCATCGCCCAGCGCATCGTGGCACCCGGCAAGGGGCATCCTGGCTGCCGATGAGAGCACTGGAAATGCGGACTGGGACGGACTGGGAGGGACTAGGACGGACTGGGACAGACTGGGAATGGACTGGGGGACTGGGATGGACTGGGACAGACTAGGACAGACTGGGAATGGACTGGGAATGGACTGGGACAGACTATAAGTGCCATCGCCAGCGCATCGTGGCACCCGGCAAGGGCATCCTGGCTGCCCGATGAGAGCACTGGGACGGACTGGGACGGACTGGGATGGACTGGGACAGACTGGGAATGGACTGGGGGACTGGGAATGGACTGGGAGGACTGGGACAGACTGGGACAGACTGGGACAGACTGGGAGTGCCATCGCCCAGCGCATCGTGGCACCGGCAAGGGCATCCTGGCTGCGAGAGAGCACTGGTACGAGACTGGGACGGACTGGGACGGACTGGGGGGGACTGGGACGGACTGGGAATGGACTGGGATGGACTGGGACAGACTGGGACAGACTGGGAGTGCCATCGCCCAGCGCATCGTGGCACCCGGCAAGGGCATCCTGGCTGCCGATGAGAGCACTGGTACGGACTGGGACGGACTGGGACGGACTGGGAGGGACTGGGACAGACTGGGAATGGACTGGGAGGGACTGGGACAGACTGGGACGGACTGGGAGGGACTGGGACAGACTGGGACAGACTGGGACAGACTGGGAGTGCCATCGCCCAGCGCATCGTGGCACCCGGCAAGGGCATCCTGGCTGCGATAGAGAGCACTGGTGCGGACTGGGACGGACTGGGATGGACTGGGACAGACTGGGACAGACTGGGATGGACTGGGACAGACTGGGACAGACTGGGAATGGACTGGGACAGACTGGGACAGACTGGGATGGACTGGGACAGACTGGGAGTGCCATCGCCCAGCGCATCGTGGCACCCGGCAAGGGCATCCTGGCTGCCGATGAGAGCACTGGTACGGACTGGGACGGACTGGGATGGACTGGGACAGACTGGGACAGACTGGGATGGACTGGGACAGACTGGGACAGACTGGGAATGGACTGGGACAGACTGGGACAGACTGGGATGGACTGGGACAGACTGGGACAGACTGGGAATGCCATCGCCCAGCGCATCGTGGCACCTGGCAAGGGCATCCTGGCTGCCGATGAGAGCACTGGTACGGACTGGGACGGACTGGGATGGACTGGGATGGACTGGGAATGGACTGGGATGGACTGGGACGGACTGGGACAGACTGGGACAGACTGGGAGAGTGCCATCGCCCAGCGCATCGTGGCACCCGGCAAGGCATCCTGGCTGCGTGAGAGCACTGAGTACGGACTGGGACGGACTGGGAGGGACTGGGACAGACTGGGAATGGACTGGGAGGGACTGGGACAGACTGGGACGGACTGGGAGGGACTGGGACAGACTGGGACAGACTGGGACAGACTGGGATGGACTGGGACAGACTGGGACAGACTGGGACAGACTGGGAGTGCCATCGCCCAGCGCATCGTGGCACCCGGCAAGGGCATCCTGGCTGCCGATGAGAGCACTGGTACGGACTGGGACGGACTGGGATGGACTGGGATGGACTGGGATGGACTGGGAATGGACTGGGACGGACTGGGACAGACTGGGAATGGACTGGGAATGGACTGGGACAGACTGGGACAGACTGGGAATGGACTGGGACAGACTGGGACAGACTGGGAGTGCCATCGCCCAGCGCATCGTGGCACCCGGCAAGGGCATCCTGGCTGCTGATGAGAGCACTGGTACGGACTGGGACGGACTGGGACGGACTGGGACAGACTGGGGTGGGCTGGGAGGGAATTGGAATGGACTGGGAGTGGACTGGGAGGGACTGGGAATGGACTGGGACAGACTGGGAATGGACTGGGACAGACTGGGAATGGACTGGGAGGGACTGGGACAGACTGGGAATGGACTGGGACAGAGCGAGAATGGACTTGGAGGGACTGGGATGGACTGCGATGGGCTGGGACAGACTGGGAATGGTCTGGGAGGGACTGGGACAGACTGGGGTGGGCTGGGGGGGACTGGGAGGGACTGGGAGTGGACTGTGGGAGACTGGGATGGGCTGGGACAGACTGGGAGGGACTGGGATGAACTGGGAATGGACTGGGACAGACTGGGGTGGGCTAGGAGGGAATTGGAATGGACTGGGAAGGACTGGGATTGGACTGGGAATGGACTGGGACAGACTGGGAGGGACTGGGAGTGGACTGGGAGGGAGTGGGATGGGCTGGGAATGGACTGGGACAGACTGGGATGGACTGGGAATGGACTGGGATGGGCTGGGATGGACTGGGATGGACTGGGAGGGACTGGGAGGGACTGGGATGGGCTGGGAATGGACTGGGAGGGACTGGGATGGGCTGTGGCGGACTAGGATGGACTGGGATGAACTGGGACAGACTGGGAGTGAACTGGGAGGGGCTGGGAGAGAACTGGGAATGGACTGGGAGGCACTGGGACAGACTGGGAGCGACTGGGAGTGACTGGGGGGGGGGCTGGGAAGCACCCAGACAATGCCAGGAGCCTGGCTGGAGTTCCTGGTTTATACTGGTCCATACTGGTTTATACTGGTCCATACTGGTTCACACTGGTTTTTACTGGTTTCCCCCGCCCCCAGGCAGCATCGCCAAGCGGCTGAGCTCTGTGTGGGCCGAGAACACAGAGGAGAACCAGAGGGTCCATAGTGACCATAGTGATCCCTATTGGTCTATACTGGTCTATACTGGTTTATACTGGTCCATACTGGTTCACACTGGTTTTTACTGGTCTGTCCCCCAGGCAGCATTGCCAAGCGGCTGAGCTCGGTGGGGGCCGAGAACACAGAGGAGAACTGGGGGGTCCATAGTGACCCATAGTGATCCCTATTGGTCTATACTGGTCCATACTGGTCCATACTGGTTCACACTGGTTTTTACTGCTCTGTCCCCCCCCAGGCAGCATCGCCAAGCGGCTGAGCTCGGTGGGGGCCGAGAACACGGGGGAGAACCAGAGGGTCCATAGTGACCCATAGTGATCCATACTGGTCCATACTGGTCCATACTGGTCTATACTGGTCCATACTGGTTTATACTGGTTCACACTGGTTTTTACTGGTTTCCCCCGCCCCCAGGCAGCATTGCCAAGCGGCTGAGCTCGGTGTGGGCCGAGAGCACAGAGGAGAACCAGAGGGTCCATAGTGACCCATAGTGATCCCTGTTGGTCTATACTGGTCCATACTGGTCCATACTGGTTTATACTGGTTTTTACTGGTTTCCCCCACCCCCAGGCAGCATCGCCAAGCGGCTGAGCTCGGTGGGGGCCGAGAACACGGAGGAGAACCAGAGGGTCCATAGTGACCCATAGTGATCCATACTGGTCTATACTGGTCCATACTGGTCCATACTGGTCCATACTGGTTTTTACTGGTCTGTCCCCCCCCAGGCAGCATCGCCAAGCGGCTGAGCTCGGTGGGGGCCGAGAACACGGAGGAGAACCGGCGCTGGTACCGGCAGCTGCTGTTCACGGCCGACAAGCGCGTGGAGCCGTGCATCGGCGGCGTCATCCTGTTCCACGAGACCATGTACCAGAAGGCCGACGACGGGCGCCCCTTCCCGCAGGTCATCCGCGACAAGGGCGCCCTGGTCGGCATCAAGGTGCGCTTGGGGACACCTGGGGACAGCCTGGGGACACTGGGGACACGCTGGGGATACTCTGGGGACAGCCTGGGGACACGGGGACACGCTGGGGATACTCTGGGGACACGCTGGGGACACGCTGGGGACACACTGGGGGCGCCCTGGAGACACCCTGGGGACAGCCTGGGGACACGCTGGGGACGCCCTGAGGACGCAGGGACACCCTGGGGACACGCTGGGGACAGCCTGGGGACAGCCTGGGGACACAGGGACACGCTGGGGACACGCTGGGGACACCCTGGGGACAGCCTGGGTACACGCTGGGGACGCCCTGGGGACAGCCTGGGGACACGGGGACACCCTGGGGACACGCTGGGGACAGCCTGGGGACACCCTGGGGACACCCTGGGGGCAGCCTGGGGACACGCTGGGGACACGGGGACACCCTGGGGACTCCCTGGGGACATTGGGGACATGGGGGACACTGCGGGGACACCTTGGGGATGTTGGGGAGACTGCAGGGACATAGGGGACACCTTGGGGACACCTCAGGGGCACATTGGAGACACCTCAGGGACACCCTGGGGACACCCTGGGGACATTGGGGACATGGGGGACACCGCAGGGACACCCTGAGGACACCCTGGGGACATTGGGGACATGGGGGACACCGCGGGGACACCTTGGGGATGTTTGGAACACCTGGGGGACATTGAGGACACCCTGGGGACACCTTGGGGACCTTGGGGACGCCTTGGGGGTGTTTGGGACATGTTGGGGACCTTGGGGACAGTTGGGGTTGGGTGTTGTTCCGTGACCCAGCTTGGTCACCCCAGGGTGGGGACCTGGAGGGGACACGGGACACGAGTGATCCTGGTGACCTTGGTGGCCCTGGTGGCCCTGGTAGCCCTGGTGACCTTGGTGGCCTTGGTGGCCTTGGTGGCCCTGGTGGCCCTGGTGACCTTGGTGGCCTTGGTGGCCTTGGTGGCCCTGGTGGCCCTGGTGACCTTGGTGGCCCTGGTGGCCCTGGTGGCCCTGGTGACCCTGGTGACCTTGGTGGCCCTGGTGGCCCTGGTGGCCCTGGTGGCCCTGGTGACCTTGGTGGCCCTGGTGGCCCTGGTGGCCTTGGTGGCCCTGATGGCCCTGGTGACCTTGGTGGCCCTGGTGACCCTGGTGGCCCTGGTGACCCTGGTGGCCCTGGTGACCTTGGTGACCTTGGTGGCCCTGGTGGCCCTGGTGACCCTGGTGGCCCTGGTGACCTTGGTGGCCCTGATGGCCCTGGTGACCTTGGTGACCTTGGTGGCCCTGGTGGCCCTGGTGACCCTGGTGGCCCTGGTGACCTTGGTGGCCCTGGTGACCTTGGTGGCCCTGGTGACCCTGGTGACCCTGGTGACCTTGGTGACCTTGGTGGCCCTGGTGGCCCTGGTGACCCTGGTGACCCTGGTGGCCCTGGTGACCCTGGTGACCCTGGTGACCTTGGTGGCCCTGGTGGCCCTGGTGGCCCTGGTGACCTTGGTGGCCTTGGTGGCCCTGGTGACCTTGGTGGCCCTGGTGACCCTGGTGACCCTGGTGACCTTGGTGACCTTGGTGGCCCTGGTGGCCCTGGTGACCCTGGTGACCCTGGTGGCCCTGGTGACCCTGGTGACCCTGGTGACCTTGGTGACCTTGGTGGCCCTGGTGGCCCTGGTGACCTTGGTGGCCCTGGTGACCCTGGTGGCCCTGGTGGCCCTGGTGGCCCTGGTGGCCTTGGTGGCCCTGGTGACCTTGGTGGCCCTGGTGGCCCTGGTGGCCCTGGTGACCCTGTTGCTGTCCCCCAGGTGGACAAGGGCGTGGTGCCCCTGGCTGGCACCAACGGAGAGACCACGACCCAGGGTGAGTGACAGCCCTGTCCCCAATGTCACAGCCCTGTCCCCAGTGTCACAGCCGTGTCCCCAATGTCACAGCCCTGTCCCCAATGTCACAGCCCTGTCCCCAATGTCACAGCTGTGTCCCCAATGTCACAGCCCTGTCCCCAATGTCACAGCCCTGTCCCCAATGTCACAGCTGTGTCCCCAGTGTCAGAGCTGTGTCCTTGTCCCTGTCAGTGTCACTGTCACACTTGTGTCCCTGATGCCACCATCTCCCTGTCACAACTGTGTCCCCAATGTCACTGCCGTGTCCCCATCCCTGTCACCGCTGTGTCCCCAATGCCAGCGCTGTGTCCCTGTCAGTGTCCCTGTCACCTCCCTGTCCCCAATGCCAGCGCTGTGTCCCTGTCACAGTCATGGCCCCCAGGCCACCACTGTGTTCCTGTCACCGCCATGTCCCTGTCCTTGTCACTGCTGTGTCCCCAAGGCCACCACCCTGTACCTGCCACCAGCCTGTCCCTGTCACCATCGTGTCCCTGTCTCTGTCCCTGTCACTGCCATGTGCCTGTCACCACTGTGTCCCTGTCACCGCCATGTCCCCAATGCCACTGGTGTGTCCCTGTCACCGCCATGTCCCCAATGCCAGCGCTGTGTCCCTGTCAGTGTCCCTGTCACCTCCCTGTCCCCAATGCCAGCGCTGTATCCTTATCAGTGTCCCTGTCCCAGCCGTGTCCCCATGTCCCTGTCCCTGTCACCGCCATGTCCCCAACGTCACTGCCGAGTCCCTCTTCCTGTCACCCCCTTCTCCCTCTCTGTCACTCTGTCTGCAGTGCCACCCTCCTGTCCCTGTCCCTGTCGATGTCCCCAATGTCCCTAGCACTCCCAATGTCCCCTGTATCCCCAATGTCCCCAAACCCCCTGAATGTCCCCAATGTCCCCGATGTCCCCGTGGTGTCCCCAGGGCTGGACGGGCTGATGGAGCGCTGTGCCCAGTACAAGAAGGACAGCGCTGACTTTGCCAAGTGTCCCCAATGTCCCCAATGTCCCAAATCTCTCCTGTGTCCTCAATGTCCCCAAACCCCTCAATGTCCCCGATGTCCACAATGTCCCCAAACCCCCTGAATGTCCCCAAATCCCCTGAATGTCCCCAATGTCCCCGTGGTGTCCCCAGGGCTGGACGGGCTGATGGAGCGCTCTGCCCAGTACAAGAAGGACGGCGCTGACTTTGCCAAATGTCCCCAATGTCCCCAATGTCCCCTGTGTCCCCAAACCCCTCAATGTCCCCAAACCCCCTCAATGTCCCCAATGTCCCCTGTGTCCCCGATGTCCCCGAACCCCCTGAATGTCCCCGATGTCCCCAAACCCCCTGAATGTCCCCAATGTCCCCGATGTCCCCAGGGCTGGACGGGCTGATGTGCCCAGTACAAGAAGGATGGCGCTGACTTTGCCAAGTGTCCCCAATGTCCCCAATGTCCCCAATGTCCCAAATCTCCTCAATGTCCCCAAACCCCCCCAATGTCCCCAATGTCCCCAATGTCCCCAAACCCCCTGAATGTCCCCAATGTCCCCGTGGTGTCCCCAGGGCTGGACGGGCTGATGGAGCGCTGTGCCCAGTACAAGAAGGACGGCGCTGACTTTGCCAAATGTCCCAAATGTCCCCAATGTCCCAAATCTCCCCAATGTCCCCTGTGTCCCCAAACCCCCTCAATGTCCCCAAACCCCCTCAATGTCCCCGATGTCCCCAATGTCCCCTGTGTCCCCAGGGCTGGACGGGCTGATGGAGCGCTGTGCCCAGTACAAGAAGGACGGCGCTGACTTTGCCAAGTGGCGCTGCGTGCTCAAGATCACGGCGCACACGCCCACGCGCCTGGCGGTGATGGAGAACGCCAACGTGCTGGCGCGCTACGCCAGCATCTGCCAGCAGGTGACACCCCTGTCCCCTCTGTCCCCAGTGTCCCCTCTGTCTGTGCCAACGTGCTGGCGCGCTACGCCAGCATCTGCCAGCAGGTGACACCAGTGTCCCCTCTGTGTGACACCCCTGTCCCCTCTGTCTGTGCCAACGTGCTGGCGCGCTACGCCAGCATCTGCCAGCAGGTGACACCCCTGTCCCCTCTGTGTGACACCCCTGTCCCCAGTGTCACCTCTGTCTGTGCCAACGTGCTGGCGCGCTACGCCAGCATCTGCCAGCAGGTGACACCAGTGTCCCCAGTGTCCCCTCTGTGTCCCCTCTGTCTGTGCCAACGTGCTGGCGCGCTACGCCAGCATCTGCCAGCAGGTGACACCAGTGTCCCCTCTGTGTGACACCCCTGTCACCAGGGTCCCCTCTGTCTGTGCCAACGTGCTGGCGCGCTACGCCAGCATCTGCCAGCAGGTGACACCAGTGTCCCCAGTGTGTCACCAGTGTCCCCTCTGTCTGTGCCAACGTGCTGGCGCGCTACGCCAGCATCTGCCAGCAGGTGACACCAGTGTCCCCTCTGTGTGACACCCCTGTCACCCCTGTCACCAGTGTCCCCTCTGTCTGTGCCAACGTGCTGGCGCGCTACGCCAGCATCTGCCAGCAGGTGACAGCACTGTCCCCAGTGTCCCCAGTGTCCCCTCTGTCTGTGCCAACGTGCTGGCGCGCTACGCCAGCATCTGCCAGCAGGTGACACCCCTGTCCCCAGTGTCCCCAGTGTCCCCAGTGTCCCCTCTGTCTGTGCCAACGTGCTGGCGCGCTACGCCAGCATCTGCCAGCAGGTGACACCCCTGTCCCCAGTGTCCCCAGTGTCACCTCTGTCTGTGCCAACGTGCTGGCGCGCTACGCCAGCATCTGCCAGCAGGTGACACCAGTGTCCCCAGTGTCCCCTCTGTCTGTGCCAACGTGCTGGCGCGCTACGCCAGCATCTGCCAGCAGGTGACACCCCTGTCACCAGTGTCCCCAGTGTCCCCTCTGTGCATCTGCCAGCAGGTGACAGCCCTGTCCCCTCTGTCCCCATCTGCCAGCAGGTGACAGCCCTGTCCCCTCTGTCCCCATCTGCCAGCAGGTGACAGCCCTGTCCCCTCTGTCCCCAAGAGTCCCCAAGCGTCCCCAGCCCGGCCTCGGCGACGGGGGGATCACAGGGTGGGGTTTGGTGACACTCAGAGGGGGTTTGGTGGCACCTAGAGAGGGTTTGGTGGCATCTAGAAGGGGGTAGGTGGCACTTAGAGGGGGTAGGTGGCACTTAGAGAGGGTTTGGTGGCACTTAGGATTTGGTGGCACTCAGAGAGGATTTGGTGGCACTTAGAGAGGATTTGGTGGCACTCAGAGGAGGTTTGGTGGCACTTAGAGAGGGTATGGTGGCACTCAGAGAGGGTTTGGTGACACCTGGACAGGGTTTGGTGACACCTGGGTGTGCTTTGGTGGCACCTAGAGGCGCTTTGGTGGCACTTAGAGAGGGTTTGGTGGCACCTAGAGAGGGTTTGGTGGCACTTAGAGGGAGTTTGGTGACACCTGGGTGTGGTTGGTGGCACCTCTGTGCTCTCGTGTCCCCTCCCCGTGTCCCTGCTGTCACTGACGTGTCCCCACTGTCCCCAGAACGGGATTGTCCCCATCGTGGAGCCCGAGATCCTCCCGGACGGTGACCACGACCTCAAGACGTGCCAGTACGTCACCGAGAAGGTCAGTGCCACCCCGTGTCCCCAAGTGTCCCCAAGTGTCCCCAGGTGTCCCTGCTTCGCAGGGTGACACCAGGAGGTGGCACCTTGCTGGGCTTGGCACAGCTCCTGCTGTCCCTAACTGTCCCTCTGTCACCTGCTGCTGTCCCCAGCTG
The DNA here is from genome assembly GCA_030060385.1 of Muscicapa striata striata. Classification (NCBI taxonomy): domain Eukaryota; kingdom Metazoa; phylum Chordata; class Aves; order Passeriformes; family Muscicapidae; genus Muscicapa; species Muscicapa striata. Next base: position 15,769 of record JAREIS010001535.1, read on the forward strand.
TCCCATTGTCACCTCTTGGTGTCCCCAATGTCCTCAAAGCTGTCCCCAGGTCCTGGCAGCCGTGTACAAGGCCCTGAGCGATCACCACGTGTCCCCAATGTCCCCAATGTCCCCAGTGTCCCCAGTGATGTCCCCAATGTCCCCAGGTCCTGGCAGCCGTGTACAAGGCCCTGAGCGATCACCAATGTCCCCAATGTCCCCAATGCTGTCCCCAGGTCCTGGCAGCCGTGTACAAGGCACTGAGCAATCACCAATGTCCCCAGTGTCCCCAATGTCCCCAATGCTGTCCCCAGGTCCTGGCAGCCGTGTACAAGGCCCTGAGCGATCACCACGTGTCCCCAATGTCCCCAATGTCCCCAATGTCCCCAGGTCCTGGCAGCCGTGTACAAGGCCCTGAGCGATCACCACGTGTACCTGGAGGGGACACTGCTGAAGCCCAACATGGTGACAGCGGGACACGCCTGTGCCACCAAGTACAGCCCCGAGGAGATCGCCATGGCAACGGTGACAGCGCTGCGCAGGACAGTGCCACCCGCCGTGCCAGGTCAGTGTCACTGTGTGTCACTGTGTGTCACCTGTGTGTGTCACTGTGTGCCATGGCAACGGTGACAGCGCTGCGCAGGACAGTGCCACCCGCCGTGCCAGGTCAGTGTCATTGTCACCTGTGTGTGTGTCACTGTGTGCCATGGCAACGGTGACAGCGCTGCGCAGGACAGTGCCACCCGCCGTGCCAGGTCAGTGTCATTGTCACTGTGTGTCACCTGTGTGTCACTGTGTGCCATGGCAACGGTGACAGCGCTGCGCAGGACAGTGCCACCCGCCGTGCCAGGTCAGTGTCATTGTGTGTCACTGTGTGTGTCATTGTCACTGTGTGCCATGGCAGCGGTGACAGCGCTGCGCAGGACAGTGCCACCCGCCGTGCCAGGTCAGTGTCACTGTCACTGTGTGTCACCTGTGTGTGTGTCACTGTGTGCCATGGCAGCGGTGACAGCACTGCGCAGGACAGTGCCACCCGCCGTGCCAGGTCAGTGTCACTGTGTGTCACCTGTGTGTGTCATTGTCACTGTGTGTCACTGTGTGTCACTGTGTGCCACTGTGTGCCATGGCAACGGTGACAGCGCTGCGCAGGACAGTGCCACCCGCCGTGCCAGGTCAGTGTCATTGTCACTGTGTGTCACTGTGTGTCACTGTGTGCCATGGCAACGGTGACAGCGCTGCGCAGGACAGTGCCACCCGCCGTGCCAGGTCAGTGTCACTGTGTGTCACCTGTGTGTCACTGTGTGTGTGTCACTGTGTGCCATGGCAACGGTGACAGCGCTGCGCAGGACAGTGCCACCCGCCGTGCCAGGTCAGTGTCATTGTCACTGTGTGTCACCTGTGTGTCACTGTGTGCCATGGCAATGGTGACAGCGCTGCGCAGGACAGTGCCACCCGCCGTGCCAGGTCAGTGTCATTGTCACCTGTGTGTCACTGTGTGTCACTGTGTGCCATGGCAACGGTGACAGCGCTGCGCAGGACAGTGCCACCTGCCGTGCCAGGTCAGTGTCATTGTCACCTGTGTGTCACCTGTGTGTCACTGTGTGCCATGGCAACGGTGACAGCGCTGCGCAGGACAGTGCCACCCGCCGTGCCACCTCCCTGTCACCGTCCCTGTCAGTGTCACCGTGCCCGCTGTGCCACCCTGGCGCTGTCCCTGCTGGGTGGCACCTTGTCACTCGCTGTCCCTGCAGTGTCCCCAGGGGTCAGAGCGAGGAGGAGCCATCGCTGTCCCTCAGTGTCACCAGCGGCTGTCCCCAATGTCCCTGAGCTGTGTCTCAGTGTCACAGTGATGTCACAGTGATGTCACCGTGTCCCCATGGTGTCCCCTGCAGGGATCACATTCCTGTCGGGGGGTCAGAGCGAGGAGGAGGCGTTGCTGTCCCCAATGTCCCCAGTGTCCCCAATGTCCCTGAACTGTTCCTGTGCTGTCACAGCGATGTCACAGCAATGTCACAGTGATGTCACAGTGATGTCACAGCGATGTCACCGTGTCCCCATGCTGTCCCCTGCAGGGATCACGTTCCTGTCGGGGGGTCAGAGCGAGGAGGAGCCATCGCTGTCCCTCAGTGTCACCAGCGGCTGTCCCCAATGTCCCTGAGCTGTGTCTGAGTGTCGTGGCGATGTCACAGTGATGTCACAGCGATGTCACCGTGTCCCCATGGTGTCCCCTGCAGGGATCACGTTCCTGTCTGGGGGTCAGAGTGAGGTGGAGATGTCCCTGTCCCCATGTCCCCAGTGTCCCCAATGTCCCTAAGCTGTGTCACAGTGCTGTCACAACGATGTCACAGGGATGTCACAGTGATGTCACCGTGTCCCTTTGCTGTCCCCATGCAGGGATCACCTTCCTGTCTGGGGGTCAGAGCGACGTGGAGATGTCCCTGTCCCCAATGTCCCCAATGTCCCTGAGCCATACCTGTGTCCCTGAGCTGTGTCTGAGTGTCACAGTGATGTCACAGCGATGTCACAGTGATGTCACCGTGTCCCCATGGTGTCCCCATGTTCCTGTCGGGGGGTCAGAGCGAGGAGGAGGCGTCACTGTCCCCAATGTCCCCAATGTCCCTGAGCCATACCCGTGTCCCTGAGCTGTGTCTGAGTGTCACAGTGATGTCACAGTGATGTCACCATGTCCCCATGGTGTCCCCATGTTCCTGTCGGGGGGTCAGAGCGAGGAGGAGCCATCGCTGTCCCTCAGTGTCACCAGCGGCTGTCCCCAATGTCCCTGAGCTGTGTCTGAGCGTCGCGGCGATGTCACAGTGATGTCACAGTGATGTCACAGCGATGTCACAGGGATGTCACAGCGATGTCACAGCGATGTCACCGTGTCCCCATGGTGTCCCCTGCAGGGATCACGTTCCTGTCGGGGGGTCAGAGCGAGGAGGAGGCGTCGCTGTCCCCAATGTCCCCAGTGTCCCCAGTGTCCCTAAGCTGTGTCTGAGCGTCGCCGCGATGTCACAGTGATGTCACAGCGATGTCACAGCGATGTCACAGTGATGTCACAGCGATGTCACCGTGTCCCCATGGTGTCCCCTGCAGGGATCACGTTCCTGTCTGGGGGTCAGAGCGAGGTGGAGATGTCCCTGTCCCCAATGTCCCCAATGTCCCTGAGCCATACGTGTGTCCCTGAGCTCTCCCAGTGTCCCCAGGCTGTTCTGATGGTGTCACCTCAATGTCCCTTTGCTGTCCCCTCCCAGGGATCACCTTCCTGTCTGGGGGTCAGAGCAAGGAGGAGGTGTCCCTGTCCCCATGTCCCCAGTGTCCCCAATGTCCCTAAGCTGTGTCACAGTGCTGTCACAACGATGTCACAGGGATGTCACAGTGATGTCACCGTGTCCCTTTGCTGTCCCCATGCAGGGATCACCTTCCTGTCTGGGGGTCAGAGCGAGGTGGAGATGTCCCTGTCCCCAATGTCCCCAATGTCCCTGAGCCATACCCGTGTCCCTGAGCTGTGTCTGAGTGTCACAGTGATGTCACAGTGATGTCACAGTGATGTCACAGTGATGTCACCGTGTCCCCATGGTGTCCCCTCCCAGGGATCATGTTCCTCTCCGGGGGTCAGAGCGAGGAGGAGGCGTCACTGTCCCCAATGTCCCCAATGTCCTTGTGCCATACGTGTGTCCCTGAGCTCTCCCAGTGTCCCCAGGCTGTTCTGACGGTGTCACCTCAATGTCCCTTTGGTGTCCCCGTCACAGGGATCACGTTCCTGTCGGGGGGTCAGAGCAAGGAGGAGGCGTCGCTGTCCCCATGTCCCCAGTGTCCCCAATGTCCCTGAACTGTTCCTGTGCTGTCACAGTGATGTCACAGCGATGTCACAGTGATGTCACAGCGATGTCACCGTGTCCCCATGGTGTCCCCTGCAGGGATCACGTTCCTGTCGGGGGGTCAGAGCGAGGAGGAGGCGTCGCTGAACCTGAACGCCATCAACCGCTGTCCCCTGCCGCGGCCCTGGGCGCTGACCTTCAGCTACGGCCGCGCCCTGCAGGTCACTGTCACTGTCACTGTGTGTCACTGTCACCTCTGTGTGTCACTGTGTGTCACTGTGTGCCGTGGGCGCTGACCTTCAGCTACGGCCGCGCCCTGCAGGTCACTGTCACCTCTGTGTCACTGTGTGTCACTGTGTGTCACTGTGTGTCACTGTGTGCCATGGGCGCTGACCTTCAGCTACGGCCGCGCCCTGCAGGTCACTGTCACTGTCACCTCTGTGTCACTGTCACTGTGTGTGTCACTGTGTGTGTCACTGTCACTGTGTGTGTGTCACTGTGTGTGTGTCACTCTGTGTGTGTCACTGTGTGTCACTGTGTGCCGTGGGCGCTGACCTTCAGCTACGGCCGCGCCCTGCAGGTCACTGTCACTGTCACCTGTGTGTCACTGTCACCTCTGTGTCACTGTGTGTCACTGTGTGTCACTGTGTGCCCTGGGCGCTGACCTTCAGCTACGGCCGCGCCCTGCAGGTCACTGTCACTGTCACTGTCACCTCTGTGTCACTGTCACCTCTGTGTCACTGTGTGTCACTGTGTGTCACTGTGTGCCGTGGGCGCTGACCTTCAGCTACGGCCGCGCCCTGCAGGTCACTGTCACTGTCACTGTCACCTCTGTGTCACTGTCACTGTGTGTGTCACTGTGTGTGTGTCACTGTGTGTGTGTCACTGTGTGTGTGTCACTGTGTGCCGTGGGGACCTTCAGCTACGGCCGCGCCCTGCAGGTCACTGTCACTGTCACCTCTGTGTCACTGTGTGTCACTGTGTGTGTGTCACTGTGTGTCACTCTGTGTCACCGTGTGTCACTGTGTGTGTCCCTGTCACTGTGTGTGTCCCTGTCACTGTGTGTCACTGTGTGTCACTGTCATGTGTGTCACTGTGTGTGTCACTGTCACTGTTGTCACTGTGTGTCACTGTGTGTGTGTCACTGTGTGTCACCGTGTGTCACTGTGTGTCACTGTCACTGTTGTCACTGTATGTCACCGTGTGTCACTGTGTGTGTCTCTGTCACCTGTGTGTCACTCTGTGTCACTGTGTGTGTCACTGTGTGTCACTGTGTGTCCCTGTCCCTGTGTGTCCCTGTCCCTAACTGTCGCTGTCCCTGACTGTCCCTGTCCCTGACTGTCCCTGTCCCTGTCACTAACTGTCCCTGTCCCTGTCACTAACTGTCCCTGTCGCTGTCCCTGACTGTCCCTGTCCCTGACTGTCCCTGTCCCTGTCCCTAACTGTCCCTGTCCCTGACTGTCGCTGTCCCTGACTGTCCCTGTCCCTGTCCCTGACTGTCCCTAACTGTCCCTGTCGCTGTCCCCCGCAGGCCTCGGCTCTCAAGGCCTGGGGGGGTAAGAAGGACAACACCAAGGCGGCGCAGGAGGAGTACGTGAAGAGAGCCCTGGTGGGTGGCACTGGGGACACTGGGGACACCGTGGGGACACCGTGGGGACACCTTGGGGACACCGTGGGGACACTCTGGGGACATGGCAGGGGCAGTGGAGCTGGCAGGACAAGGGTTGGGGGTGACACCTGGGGACATTGGGGACACCTGAGGACATTGGGGACACATTGGGGACATTGGGGACACCTTGGGGACATTGGGGACACCTTGGGGACATGGGGACACATTGGGGACATTGGGGACACCTTGGGGACATGGGGACACCTTGGGGACATTGGGGACACTTTGGGGACATTGGGGACACCTTGAGGACATTGGGGACACTTTGGGGACATTGGGGACACCTTGGGGACATTGGGGACACCTTGGGGACATTGGGGACACTTTGGGACACCTTGGGGATATTGGGGACACATTGGGGACATGGGGGACACTT